>NSMO01014484.1:0-21127 GCA_002588565.1 Coelastrella sp. UTEX B 3026 | reverse complement strand
GACCATGCAGCAGTCGCGTCCGGCGACACCCTGCGTCTGTTCACGTCCTTCTTTGTAGCAGACTCCATCCCTCAGCTAATAATAGCCCTCCTTTCGCTAGCAACTGTAGCAGCAGAACTTGAGTCACTGATAGGGTACAGCACGTTCTGGGCCCTGTGGTGTGTGACTGTTATTTCTGGGTCGTTAGCTGATGCAGTGCTAAGTAACATACCAATAACATCAGGGCCCGCGGCAGGGGTTGGGGGCATAGCAGCAGCGTTACTAGCCCACCATCTGCACAACTGGCGGATAGAACAGCTTGTAGCACAAGCAAGGGATAGCGAGCAACTTCCAAGGTCAGTGCTGGCCCTTGAGCGGCAGTACAATCAGCAGCAGCAGCAGCAGCTTGCATTGGCTGCAGATGCAGCAGAGTCCATGGGAGATGCTTCAAGCAGTCAGCCAGGCGGTGAAACTGCCTTACAGCAACAGAAGCAGCAGCGGTTGGCTGGAGTGGTACTGTCCGCTGATGATGATTATCTAAGGACTGAAGTTGATGGGCCAGCTGGTGTGCCTATCCCTGTGATGCTGCCCAAGGAAGGACAGGTGCGGGCTTGCATTGTGCATCAGGCTACAATTTGTGACTGATTTGTACAGCCGGATTATACTACTATGATATGATGGAACACTGATGATGGGCTTTTCTGGTTGACGGCGTGCATACTTGATCAGCCCTTGCTCAAATACCCAACAGCAGGTATGAGGGAGGGGAGCAATTGCAAGCCTGTTTGCTGTTGGATGGAGGGGCAGCAGACATGCAATCATCACTGCAGACAGGGACTATCTTGTTGTCCAAATGTCAACCTGGTAATTCAGTTACGGCGTGGCATGTCTTGTGCATGCTCAGTGAACAGACTTCAATTACAGGACTGCTGTCAATGTTTCTGTGCATTCATCCAGGCGTTTGCTACCCTCGGAGGCACCGCAGTCGCGATCCTGTCTGTGCTGAAGGATGCCGCCGATGCCGACGTCGGAACCGACTGGACGGCGTTGGCAGCGGGCTTTGCCGCCGGAGGTCTGCTCGGCTGGCTCACCTGCCCAGTTTACACCTTGAGTTTGGTGCCCGCTAGCAGCACGAAAGGTCGCGACGTCAGCTCGCCCGAAGATGCCGATCTGCTGTTGCCGCTCTTGGTTGACACCCGGCCGTCCTTCCATAGGGCGAACGTTCTTGTTGGGTATGCAGCTGCTTTGTATGCTATACTAGGGGCTTGGCTTTTGACTAGATAGCAGGAGTGTGAATGGTTCAGCCATTGTCTGGACCGCATTTGCCAATCAGAGCAGCCTCGTGTCGACTGTTTGACGAAGGAGCCGTCCAAGTTGGGGCCGCTGGCTGTGCCATTACCCGGATCCGGGGGTGTTGTTGAAATAGAGCCCGAGCCAATGCTGTTTTGAGCTTCAGCTGAAGTTGTGACAATTCAGTTCGAACAGGATTCTGCGGGTATACCCGCTTGGCTACGTAGCCAAGCCTGGCACCGGGCGAAAAGCAGCACAGCGAATTCGCTTCTAAGCTGCCTTTGTTTCATGCTTGTGAACACCGAGAACAAAGTATTATGAAGTTTTTCAATTCTGTTATGAAGACGGCATAATGGACTGTGCACAGATGCATACAGGCAAGACAGCTTTGTTCACCAGCGTATGTGCTTCTGCCTTTCATTCCTGCTTTCTTATACATGTTCACAAACTATTACGAAGTTTTTACTTCTGTTACAGATGGATCAGATACGGTATCTCAGATACACCGAGTCGGCCCGGTACCCTACGCCGTCGGACGGATTCGAATTCACGTAAATCCGTACCGGCGCCTCGCAGTGGCCACTGACAGCCGACTAAACCAGACATGTACATTATAGCTCATGCAACATAGAATGCCAAGCGCGTATAGTATAAGTAGCGCTCAGTACCTTGCGATCACAGTCAAGAGACACACCATGCTGTTTGCTTGCACCAACACACTCACCAAACTGACGTACTAGCAATGCCCACACAGTGCACCCCAAGCAATCAGCACATTAAACGGTGGCCAGACGTTTTCAGTCGTCAAAGTCCGAGCTCTCATCGTCTGCCGACTTCGTTACGAAGCCCCGCCGTATCCCGTTCCGCACATCCGCATCATCCTCATCGTCACTCTCATCATCCCCTTTAGCTGCTGCCTTTCTACTACTGCTGACGACGTCTGCTGCTTTCAATCTCATTTCTAATGCTGCCGTGCTGAAGTCGTCCTTGCCTCCTAACTCCTCAAATCCGACCACGCGGTCAACGCTGACGCCATTTCTGAACATTATGACGGCTGGTAGAACTTTGATGCCTAGCTTGACTGTGAAGAAGGGAGCATCCTGGAAGCCATCAGCAGCAAAAGCAGCAGTGTTATGGGTTGGGCTGTCGGTTATGCGAGCAGGTGCGCACACACAACAGCATGCTGTTATGGAGTATGACTCGCTATCCATCCAGGGGAAGATGCCGGCCATCTTGTCAGAACATTCATACAAGTCCCCCCCCCCCCGCCAGCTTTGACTCAGTTGGTCCAAATGCCGAGCATGCCAGTACCTATCACTCAACTGCAGCAGCAACTGGCGCAGTTGAAGGCTCAAAGCATGGCACACTTCATTGAAAGAAGGTGCACTGTATATATGAGATACATGCTGCTGCTGCTAACTACCGACGCCTTGCAGCTTTCATGCAAGTTGCTCTGTGGTGGCTGTAGCTCTGTGGGCCAGTAAACAAGGTGCTTGATGTTGTGGCTAGCTGGAGTCCACAGACTAAATCCCACCGGCTGGCACATGTCAGATTTTCAGCTGTTTCAGCTGTAGCTCTGCAGTGCACTGCAGGGTGCACAAACAGGACCGATGGCAGTTTCCAGCAGCATCAGGCACTATGCAAATTGTCGGGCAGATCTTGTACTAAACAGGCTGAACGCTAATATGCTGCTGCTGGCACAGCTGGTGCTGCCAACATATCCTGGTCTATGCAGACACTAACCAACCTTGCCTCTTCAACTACCACCACCTATAGTCCAAAAGCCCACTGTAGCTGACTAATCCGCTCGTTTTGCAATACTGGGCTGTTACAGAGAAACAGTTTTGGCCACGTGAAACTTCGTCAACATGTATGCCAGGCTGATAAGCTTTGCAAGCTGGCAATGTATATCACTGTGCTTGTTAAAACTAGGAGGGGATGGATGTGCTGAGGATCTTGCTGCTGCTGCTGCTGCCAACAGTGCTGCTGCAGGCAATCCTCACTAAACAGCCTGGACCTACCGGTGCACTAATCTTGATGAATCTTGCCTCCATGTATCTCTTTGCCAGCATCGCTAAGTGCTTATCAACAATCTTGCATCTCTCAAACTCCTTGTGAAAGAAGTGACACACTACATTCTCTGTCTTTGTAACAACCTCCAGGAAATCCCCTTCTGTTATTTCTGTGTATGTGCCGTGCCCTTGTCGTTGTAGTTCTGCCCGGTGCTCTGCCTCCTGCTTCATGGCTGCTAATCGATCCCTGCAGAAAGCGGAGGCAGCACGGTCACTGTTACTAACATACATATTAACATATATAACATTATTTCGAAAGCAATCAAAAGTGTTAGTGTTCTTGGCCTTGCTTCTCTGCTCTATGTGGTGCTTCTCACTCCTTTCTCCCGGCAATCCCTGCATTTTCACAACACAGTCGTGGCTTGCAAGCTCAAAGGAAATTGCCTCTGCACCACTCAGGGAACCGCACTACTACGCAATACTCGATAAAACAGAAGCAGTCAAGGCTGTGGACCTAAGAAAGCGAGTGACCATTCGGCTCTGTCAGCAGGATTGGCTGATAAAACCCCCAGCAAGTGCAGCAGCAATCCACGCGGTACAGTCAGTAGCACAGGTGACACCACGGATGCTGCAGCTCTGCTCTGCAGTTGCTGTGCAACATCACTGTCGGTGGTGCCCTGCACGAATAGAGCACCCAGCAACACTTCATCCCTAGCTCTGAGCAGTACGATGTTAGCAGAGCTGCATATGGCTGGTGCAGCAATGGCCAGATCACCAGTCCTACTCTGCTTTGCACTCCTGTGTTTTGTTGTTTGTTGGATTTGGCCTTCACAGGACATATATAACGGCATGCAGATGGGTTGCCTAGTTGTTAACAAGTCACTTTGATAGTCTGCTATAGCAGTCGTAGCAGAGATAGCCTGCTACAGCAGCAGCAGCAGCGTACTTACTGCTGGTTTGATATTGCAACCAGCAGACGTAGATGGTGTGAAAACTGGTAAAACATGATCGCTGTCCAATAAGCAGCATACACCATGGAAACCACTGCTGCATGAGGTGTGCGTGTGCTGTTGTGCACTGCATCAGCTGGCTGTGGAGCTGGATTGCATTTTGCCTCTACATTGCTGCAGCACATTAAATAAGAACACCCTGTCTGGGAACCCAGCCTGGATATAGATACTTCTGCAAAAACAGTACTGTAGGTCAAGTAAAGGCGATCCATAACTTCCCGTATACACTGCAGTTTCATGCGTTAAAAAACAGTTGAGCTAGCTGGACTGCATCTGTGTTGCATATGTGCTGCTGCTGCTGCTGATGCTGTTGCCGCTGCTGCTGTTGGATGATTTTGCTGTCCCCCAGGCTGTCCTGATGCTGCTGTTGAGCCAGCTGGCCTGCAGTTGTTGTGTTGAAACTGCTGCTGCTGCTGCTACTGCTGCTTTGAATGATCTGCTGACGCTCACGCTGTCCTGATGCTGCTAGCTGCACCTGTGCTGATCCAGTAGTTACTGGGCGAGACTATTAACTATGGCTGCTTTCTGCTGCAAGCTGTGTGAGCTGTTGTGAGTTGTCGGATGAGTAACAAACAAGTGCCGGCTGATCCTGTGGGTGGGTACATTTTTCTGTCCTGATTAGGGCCGAAGCTGAAGCTTGAGTTCAACTCCACTGACTGCTGCTGCTACTATGAAAGAAATGCTGTCGCTGCGAGCTGTTATTGATGCTGCTGTTGCTGATCTGGCAGTAGTAACCGAGCGAGACTATCAACTATGGCTGCTTTCTGCTGCAAGCTGTGTGAGCTGTTGTGAGTTGCACGATGAGTACAAAATGAGTGCCGGGTTATCTTGCAGTGAACTGCATTATCTGTACTGATTAGGGCCTGAGGCTAAAGCTTTGGTTCCCACTCCACTAACTGCGCTGCTGCTGTTGTTGATCCGCCTGCAATCCTTGCCGGCATGTCTGCTGCTTGGCATTCGGCTACTGCATATAGCTACAAGTCAAAAGATAAGTCACACAGTTACTGCATGTAATGTATATGCCACAAGCCGAATAAAATAATTCAACAGAAGTCAAGGAGGCGTTGAATGAGCCACCTGTGGAGCTTCTCAAGCTCTGGATCATCTAGCAATTCATCCACGTTGACATCTGTGCCACCGTAAGATGTTGTCGCATGCTCCTGTCCCTCTAGCTCCTACGAAGGCAGACATGGAGTGTGTTGCTGTAGCAGACCCAAGCAATCCTGCATGACAGCATAGTTCCTGCAAATGCTGGCGCTGTGAAGCTGATGCACGCGACTACAAAGGCTTATAGCGTACGCTGGTGGTGTTTCTACGGAATGGTGGCGACGCTGAGCTGCAGACAAGGGCTGTACCTAGCAGCTGCTGTAGTGCAGAGCAGCAGATTTCCTGAATGGAGCAATGTCCAACTGCATGGCCGTTTAGCGGCTGCCATGAGCAAGCTGTAACGAATACAGAAGTTTCTTGACCAGTAGTAGCGCTGTCAGGCAAGCGGGAGACCGGAAGTTGCTGCTTGGCGCACTTTTGCATAGTCTCGCACTGCGGCCATCATCGCCTGTCCATATGCTATCGAGTTCAGCGCCTTCCCAACTTGTTTTTGATCCTGCAAATATGCTTGAGTTGAGGCCCCTCATCATGTATCCAGCCGTGGGCAAACAGACAAGCAAGCAGCAGCACAGGCGCACCATCGCCATGATGAACAGCTACGCGCGGGAAAGCAGCAGCTATCAAGATAAATCAAGTCAGGGCCGATCGCGGCAACTGGAGCCAGTGGTACCCTCAAAGGACTTGAGACTGTATCAAGTACTGATCTTAGAAGTGGTCCTTTATAAATAACCCTACGAGCAATAACTCGCCAGCGTCTGGGGTGCAACATCTCACTGCAATGCAGGGTCATTGTCACTTTTTGTTTGAGTTCGGTCCCCGCGCTTGTTGAAGGATTGGCCCGAAGTTGTCCGTGAACATTCCCACATATGGCATTGCTCCTGAATTACTTGAGTTGTGTTCGGGGCACCGTCGCTCATGCTGGTTTTCAGGAGCTGGGTCTCTCGCCGCTGTACTGCTCTGTACTGCTACAGCTCGTCAGCTTGCGACATCGCTTCAATCCTGCACTAGGTTCACATGCAGGCAATCATCATTGGAGGAAGCTCAGAGGCAGTGCTAGTGCTTTTAGAGACTGCATATTGCAGTCAACACTGGATCAACCGCATGAGCTATGAGATAAACTTCGCTGGATCAGCTTCAATATCACGTTGAGAGAGACATCCAGTTTCTAAGCAGTCTCTGTGTCAGACTAGGCTTCTAAAATGGCGAGATGCTTGCACATGCACACCGGCAAACCCAGCCAGATCAGCTGGGCCTGAGGGACTCCACAAGCTCCACCCACCCCGACAGATGCCCTCGGGCTCTGAGACCCCTAACACCTGGCTGTCAGTTACAATGTTCATGAAATGGGTTTGTTGGTGCCTGTGAGCGCCACGCTCTGCAGGGGAAGCAGATGTGGGTTGAGCACAGGAAGGTCAGCCCAGGTTTCTGGTCCTTTGAACTTCCCTCTTATACAGGGCTGCTTCGACCGTTTCAAGCGTAGGCGAGGTGCTGCACAATGCATTTCGCAGCACAGCGGCAGGCTTTGCACCGCCGATCGGCGCTTTGCTCGTGTCGTTTGCTCGCGTCACACATGGGTCACCGCTGGTGACTCGGCAGCCCCGGGAACTGCCTGGATAGCAACTCCATGTCTCTATGGAGGAAGAGGAGGACTGGCAGTTTGCGCCTTTCCGCAGCGCGAGCACCTTTCTGAAAGTTATGATGGGGAACACTCGCCTCGAGCAATTGCGTGAAGCATTCGGCTTAGACGATTCAGAGGTAAAGGACCTGCATTGAACAATACCGCTGGCCTCTTTGAGCCAGGCCCGAGGCGATAAGCAACTGACCTGACACCGCTGTGCAGCTGTATGCTGTAGTGTGCATCAGATGTTGTCTATGCAGCCAACCAACAATCTGCAGTCCTTGTTTGCTCTGTAGGAGCTGTACGGAAGCTATAACTGCGCGCATACGGTGCCCAAATGGACAGCCAGGTTTCTGCAGGTGAGCCTAGGCAGCCGAAGCCCAGTCTGTGGGGGTTGCAATTCAGACACACACTCTTACTGCACCCAGCCTTGGAGCCCGCCGATACGTTGTCAACCATCAGCAGCCATTCACTCACCTGTGGTTCCAAGTACTGCGTATACTGCCTGCACATGGGCACTGGCCACATGCAGTACCCAGTGTCCTTCCTGCATGCTGCAGCAGATGCGGTACAACTCCAGCATTGGACTTGCAATTACGACTTTCGCAGCTCATGCAGTTGCATTTGAGGCATATATTCAGTGCTAATCGCCTTGGTTGCTCTTTCCATAGCTCCTCAGTATCCCTCCAATGGGATGTTGCCGCAAACAAGCTACCAGTGGTCCATCTGCAATGCCACCCGTGCAGGAACACCAACTACTCCTGCTGTTGCTATACCCTGCTACTGCTACTGCTACCGCTGCAGGGTCAGCTGTACGTCTTCAGCAGCTGCATGGTGTTTCATGCCAACCTCATGGCGCTCAGCAAAGTGGATTGCATCATTCACTTCAAGGACGTGAGAGTCATACGCAAGCGGACACTGATGCGAATGCACAACACCATTGCGGTGCGTCTGTGGACTATGTTAGAAGCAGCGGCAGCATCAGCAGCAGCAGTAGCAGTAGTTGTGAATCTTCAGCATCAGCAACAGCTGTAGCAGCAGGGGCAGCAGTAGCAGTAGCAGTAGCACCAGCAGCAGTGCAGGACATCTCTTGTGGGCATGCAGGCCCAGCAGCTGACTGAACGCAACTGTCAGCCACAGCTGCACAACTGGGCAATAGGCATTGTATATGTAGAGGAGGTACACATCAACCTCAGCAATCACGCCATTAGTCTTGACCTTGATGCCAGGAGCGGACAGCATTGTAGTGGCTGGCAGGGTTGCAGTAGATATCTCAACTGGCGGTGGAGGTGGTGGTGCAGCAGGCCACATATGCAAGCGAAGCAATTTGGGGGTTGCATTGCATTGTCAGATAGCTATATAACAGACAGCGCGTTGGTGACAGCAGCAGCAACAGCAAACCAGGAGCCAGCAGGGCATGTGATTCAGCAACAGCATGAGCCATGTTGCAGAGCGCTTGACTTGATGGTGTTTAGTTCCTTGAGCAGATGGCGGTACAGAGGCAGTATACAGTAGCACTGCGCAGCAGACAGAAATGATGCATTGTTGCAGGGAGCCTGGCATCACAGCGTGAAGCAGAACCGAGTATTTGTCAGTAATGATCGCTACCAGCCAGCCAGAACTATACAGCCGTCAACCCTGGGCACAACAAGGAGTACGTGTTATGTGATTGGGGTTTACCTCGTGCAGGCCAACCAGGAGTTCCCCACTTTTAGCGCCATGCACCAAGGGTGTGCTGGTAGTCCATTGTCTACGTCACAACGGCTGCACTGCTGGCTATGACTGGTAGCTTCAGCAGGATGCTGTGATCTAGGATACTGGATCCAAGAATGAGCTATGAAATTTTACACTGTGTGTCAGTCACCTTGCGTTCTGAGGTACAAACCGATGCTAACATGCTGATGTTTGCTCACAGGTTCGCAGTGAAGGTCCTGACGGCCGGGTGCATGATGATCTGTTCACAAGCTTTGTGTTCAAGAACAGACGCAAAGCGTATGATGCCATGGTGGCTAGGTGGAGACAAATCAGGTGAGTGTGTGGATACAAGCCACCCACCAGCCATAGCTCTATGGCCATCAGCCCTGCGCCCCATTTCAGAGGCGTGTGGCAGAAACGTCACTCTAAGGGGGCACGTTGGTAGTTGCCAGGTGGTTAGGCATACAGTGGCAGGCATAGTTGTGCTTCATATTGATGCTAGCTATTGAAACTAGCTGGGAAAACTGGTGAGCCGCACATCCAGCCGGGGTGGCTGCAGTTGCAGAAACCCGGCAGTGCGGCTGCAGTGACATGAGGTGGCATACTGCTGGGGTTCTGCAGGTGCAGCGCACAGTTGGCGGTCTATGGCACGCATGTGGTAAACGCAGCAGTTGATGAGGTGTCGTTGCATGCATTGATTTGTGCTTAGGTCATAGCTCCTGCAGCGTGCTGAGTCTTCCTTACCGTGGTTTGTCAGTGGCGGTAGTAGAAGATCCAGCTGCATTAAGTACTTTGTAGTGCCTTTGTGACATATGCATGCGAATGTACCAGTGGCATGCGTGCACATTGAGTGTTACTATCAGGTCCCGTGAAGTGGTGGGCAGATGGGATGACTCCTGTATACCTCTGGTTATGCTTAGCCGGCCCTGGTGTGTTAGCCAACCTGCGTGTTACTGTCGCTCTTTTTTGCTCTGCAGTCCCGCAGTCGCCAACAGCTATCTCGACCCGTTCGGCAAGCGCGAGATGTCCGCGTCGCCCTGCAGCGACATCGCATCAGAGAGCGACGACATTGTACAGCATGTGCACCACCACGCACGATCCTCGCATCAGCGTCGAGGCTCATCGGCAAGTCGTCGCGGCAGCTTGGGCGCCGATCACGAGTTTGGGTCGCTGTCGCTCAGCGGCAGCGGATCCGTACAGGCGGTATCGGCGTTCCCGGTATGGCCGCCGGCAGTTGACGCGCGGTTGGTCCCCGCGGTCAACGAGCAAGATATGACGGCGATAATGGATTGCGAGGTCCCGGGGGTCGACGTGAAGTCTTTTGCTGAGGTAAGCGGTGTCGCTAGCGTCACACTGGTACTACAGATTGGAAACACAATACCCTCTACAAATCCTGGCACTGGCAATTCCTTCAACAATCTGGAGCAACCACAAATCCATGCGGAAGACTTGTCATCTGGTCATCAGCCACACCACCTGATTGTATGGCTGCAGTCCCTGCATCTGTTGTATATATATATAAGCCACCCACCAGCCATAGCACTATGGCCATTGGCCCCGCGCCCCATTTCAGGGGCGGAAACAACAGCACTTGAAGCAGTTATTCTATCACTGCCATACTTGCATCGAAGGCGCAAACTCCAAGCATCCATCAAATACCGAGTGATGTAAGGGAGCATCTGTTGTGCCGCAAAAATTCACTGCACTCATGTGGCTCAGTGAGACATGGGTCATAGCTGCAGGGCTTGCAGCATCCAATCATTGTTGATTGATGCCTTGCTGCTCATCTATTTCTGCATCAGCTTCTGCATCACAATGGGCCCATAGCAGCAGGGCCTCACCCATGCCTTCAAATCCAAAAGTGTTGCGCATGCTGCATGTTCTGCATGCCGGCTGTCATCTAGCGTTGAGCGGGCCAGGGGAAGATGGTGCTTGATGTTGTGCTAGCTGGAGCTTGCAGATCAAATCCCACCAACTGGCACACGTGATAAACCCAGATCTCTCATGCAAGTTGTGCTGCATGTTTGCTGCAGGTGTTACTGTCCGATTTGTCTGGTTTCTTCCCAGTCGCCTCCCTAGCACAAGGCCATAAGCTAGAGCACCTCAGTCAGTGGCAGCTGGCCCCGCCAAGCCACCAGTTGGCACCTCCAGGCTCTCTCACTCGCACATTCAAGTACATCTACAGTAAGCCTGGTAACTGGGGTACTGTGACAAGCCAAGTCATACAGGAACAAGTGTTGATGTTGACGCCGGAAGGCAATGTGCTGTTTCTGATCAGACAACGGGTGCCGGACCTGCCAGCAGGTGCGTTGTACAACCGTCATTGACAGATCCTTGTGTCAAAACTGCAATACATGTTGTTGTTTGCAGTGGTTTGTGTGCTGTGAACTGATCCCCAACAACCAACTCTTGTAACCACAACTCCCCTTTCCAAATGTATCAACTTGCATCCAGTTGATGTTGTGTCTGTTAGTCGTCCTTACCTTGCTATCTGCTGTTGCATGTCATCATTTTCATCATCATCATTTTTCACATCTCCAGCGAGAAACCACCACCGATCTGGCAAATCAAAAGGTGCCTTCTGGAACAGTTGCGTGTGGGCATGTGTGCCGCTGCATGAATGTACAATCGCAAGTGAGGGATGGTGGTGTACAATGCACAGTGGGGTTGAAAGCAGGTACCCCGGTCATGTGGCGCTCCAAAGAGCATGCCTGTTGTTGCTGTTGCATAGGTGCTGGGAAGTGCTTTCATATCGATGTGCGATGGGAGGTGTCACCCCTGGCAGCAGCGCCAGCAGCAGCAGCAGTGCCTGGATCAGCAACAGCAGATCCAGCAGCGCAACCCACAGCAGCAGCAGCAACAGCAGCAGATCAGCAACCTGTGACGCCTGTCAGTCCAGGGATGCAAGCTCTGGCAGCAGCTGCTGCTGTTGCTGCTGAGATAGGAAGCACACCAACAGCGGCAGCAGCAGCCGGAGACGATGCAGATCAAGCTGCTGCTGCTGCTGCTGCTGCACCAGTTCCGATGTTCAATGCGCTGCTG
This sequence comes from Coelastrella sp. UTEX B 3026, assembly GCA_002588565.1. Classification (NCBI taxonomy): domain Eukaryota; kingdom Viridiplantae; phylum Chlorophyta; class Chlorophyceae; order Sphaeropleales; family Scenedesmaceae; genus Coelastrella; species Coelastrella sp. UTEX B 3026. The sequence goes on along the minus strand of NSMO01014484.1, from coordinate 9,374 downwards.
TCAAGCTACAATGCAAACGCAGGATCCGAAGCAGCAGCAGCAGCAGATTCTGGCAGCAGCAATGGCAGCGGCAGCAGCAGCGGTCCTGTCAGGAAGCACAGCACAGGGGGAGAGTCCTACAGCAGCACAGCAGCAGCACCATCAGCAGCGGCAGATAGCAGGACACCCTCTAAAGTGATTACAGAGACAGCCTCAGCATTGAAACAGTCAATCAAAGGCAAAGTGAAAGGCAAAGTAAAGGAGTTGAAAAGCAGAGTCTCAAGTAGCGGTAGTGTTATCAGTCAATCACCGATGACCAGCCGGGATCTGGGACTTATGACCAGTAACATGTCATATGACGGTTATGACAACATTTGTAACAACAGCAATATAACAGCAGGTGTTACACTGGAAGGTATGGGCAATGGGTCGAAAACACATAACAGGACAAAAAGTGCAGGAAGTGATGGCAAATCAGCACATCAGGCACATCAAGGCAGCAGCAGCAGCAGCAGCAGCGGCGGCGGGGGCAGTGGAGCATCTGCTGCTGGTGGGCAGCCCTGTGCTGCAGCGGATCTAGTTGCAGATGCTGTGCAGTCTGCTGCTGCCATGGCAGCAGCAGCAGCACCGTCTAGATCACCAGCTGCACCCACAGCTCCTCCAACAGCAGGTCCTGGATTGGAGCCGTTACTTGACCGATCCAACCACAGCAGTTACAGCAGCCGCCTTAGCGGCAGTAGTAGTCCTGTTGACGGGCAGCAGCAGCCGCTACTACCTGATATCTCACTGATGGTCCCGGCTGATGTTGCTGCTGCTGCAGCAGCGGCGGCAGCAGCAGCTGGTACTCCAAGGAGTGTCACTTCAGGTCCCGCCCAAGTGGACTATGCAATCACTGGTGGTCCCAGAAGTGTGGGTGGGACCTCGAGTGACTCAGACATGGTCACTGATGGTCCCGCTGTACTTGGCACCCCTTCTGGGACCAGCTTCTTCTCGGCTGGCTTGACGGGACCTGAAGTGACCAATGCAGATCCAGCACTGTCAGCAGCAGCAGCAGCAGGAGGGTTGCACTCTCAGCAGCAGGGAATTCGATCTGACAGCTTCCAAAATCTGTCGAGAGGTTCAGCAGCAGTAACACCAACAGCAGCAGCATTACATACCGATGCAGGTGTCATCGATGCACCAAGCACAGGTACTTTCCAGCAGCGGGATCAGACGCCTGCCAACCCTGCTGCTGCTGCTGCTGCTGCCAGCCTCCCTGATCTGAAGCTAGCAGCACAGAAAGCATCGGCAGCAGCAGCAGCAGCCCCGGCAGGAGCTGACGGTGATACCAGCGTTACGATGCACCCTAGCATCGGACAAACCCCAGCAGCAGCAGCAGCAGCAGCAGCAGGTGTTAGGTGGCGTGTGTTACTTCAGGTAGAAATAACAAAGTACCACATAGCTCAAGGCAAGATCAAGTCAGATACTACAGCAGCAGCCTCGGATGCTATGCAACAGAACATTGGACTGGCTAAGCGCTGGCTGGCAGATGAAAAGGTTCGGCAGCCGCTTGCTGAGGTTATGCCGCAGGCGGCAGCAGTGGCAGCAGCAATGGCAGCAGCGCGTAAGCGGCGACAAGGTAAGGGAATGAAGGCTGCCGTATGGCACTGATCCTAGGTGTTAAAACTGCGTACTCTGCCTGGAAAACGGCTCCGTTGTTTCACTTTCTCACACAAGCTTGTATAAGTTATACAAGTTGATGAAGAACTCGACATGCAATGCACTTGGTCAGCAAATTGCTGGTATCTGCTTCAGTTGCAAACAGTATCTAGAGTAGCGTACAAAACTTATTGCCAGCCACAGTTCAGTGTAGATCCTTTTGGTGCCTCACTGACGGCCTTGGCCATTTCATGCTAGTACGGTAGGGAATGTGAAGTCGCCCCGACACACACATTACCATCCTTTAACTTACGCTAGCGCTCTTGAAACCGCTATGTGGAGCTCATTCATTCATTCATTCATGCTAGTGGCTGATCTGCCAGGCATATGATGCCTGCATGCTGTTAGTGCTGAAACACCATGTTTGTTTTGCTGCTGCATTTGATTTACATGTTGTAACCTACTCCAAGCGTTTGTGCCAAACCTTTTCAACTTACTAAGCAAGTTTTGCCCATCAACTGATAGTGCTGCTTTATATTTGCAACTGGATGTCGCAGTGGTGGTTACAGTCCAACACCTTCCAAAATGATGTAGTGTTTCCTGCTGACAACATGGGGTGTTTTAACATGTTGAAAATGCTCCACAGGTGATGCACTACCACGGGTTACGCAAGACTTCTGCCCGTTAACTATGCTGCTGCTTCATGCAGTAACGGGACACTGCAATGGTTCTTGCACACGATTCTGATGTAATGGTTCCTGCTGGTAACATGGTTTCTACATGTTATGTCTGCTCCACAGGTCATGCACTACCGCGAGTGTACTCCAAGCGGTTCGCGCCCAACTACACCACCGGCTATGCCTCGCCCATCACATCTCCGTCAACAACAGCAATAGGACAGCAGCAGCAGCAGCAGCAGCAGGCAGTAGATCTAAACTCTAGGAGTCCAACAGGCACAGCACACGTGCCTCTGCCAGTAGCAATAGCTAGGAGTGTTATTAGTGTGGGTTTAGAGTATGTTAGAATGTTGTGGCAGGGCTTAGGGCTGAAAGATGTGCCCTTGGGTTTAGGCTTGTTACTAGGGTTTGTTATTTTTGTACAGGTAATGCTGATGTGGAAGGTTGTCGGGTTGCAGGGTAGGGTTGTGGAGCTGCTTGAGGTACAGCAGCAGTGGCAGCAGCAGCAGCAGCAGATGTTGCGGGCCGCTGTAGCAACTGAAAGTGGCGCTATATGATTGGTCTCGCACAGCATCGGGTGGCGGCCCCTTGCATGTAATTTACAGCAGTTCGCTTGGCATACCATGTTTCATGAGCTAAACTTCACAGTGTGATTTAGCCTTTGGAGGGTGCACAGCACTTTGAAAGCAGGAGTGAAAGCATGTGTCAGGTGGCGGCCTACACGGCCCCTTGTATGTGAGTTACAGCAGTTTGCTTGGCATACTATGTTTGCATGAACTGAATTCCAAACTTCACAGTGTGGTCATGCATATGGTCCACAGAACATATGTCTGTTGCGATGTGAACCAGCTTGTATGTAAAAGTGACTGAGACGATGCAAACAGAGGATAGAATGCGCTTTTATAGTGGTCATTGGCAGGTACTACCTAGTAGCATTCAAGCGTTTTCGGGTTGCACATTCAGGCTGTTTTTTGTAGCAGCAGTTCCTTTTCTTTGATCAAGCATTTGAGCAGGTTGAGTCGCTGTTTCTCTACGTTCGATCAGCAACGGTACCAGCATGTCAGCTAACATGTTAGTAGCAGTGCCGGCTGTTTTGCAAGACATACTTTTTGTTGCGAATCATTCATTGTAGTAGTAGTAATTGCAGGTAACTGATGTCAAGTACTCAAACTAGTAGGCATACTATGAAAGTATTATTGAGCCATGCAACAGATTAGATGCGCTGGCAAGAGCTGCAGTGTCAGACATCATGGCATGGGGGTCGCCACCCAATACTATGTTGCATGAGCTGGACTTCACTAGTAATATGCCGTTGCCATGAGGCGTTTGCCGTGAGCCGTGTTCGCTCACTCGACCACCAATCAGAATCGCAATGACTTGTGAAAGTGACTGAGCCATGCAACAGTCAGATACGCATGCAACAGCTGCAGTGTCATGCACAACTGTGGTTTAGGTTTCAAGCCGCAGCATCGGTCTGTACACGATATATATTGCATGAGCTTAGACTTTACTTCTGCTGTGATGCTCCAGCAGTACCGTAGCAGCAGTGAGACCATTGAACTTTGCACAACCTGATTGCACACAGCCTCGTTTGAGATTTAAGGGGGAAGGATAGTAAATCTGGTTCTTGCTGTAGGGGTAGCGCGCTTAGGCCAGCTCGCGTACACATACTTGTAGAACATATATAAATCTGTCCGCGAGCCCGCTACCGCAATCTGCGGCGCACTGTACCTCGCCTGGTGCAGCAATAGGTTGGTCGACCTGACACCCATGTTTGGCCGCGTTGGCACCGGAGCAACGCGCTTTTGACTTCTATCCATCACTAAAGACGTCTCTGAGCTTATTTGCAACAGCTAAAAGCCTGTCCGGACACGCGTTCATACTGAACATCCTGTGCATGGCAGGCATCTGCTTGATACGCATGCCGAAGCCAACTCTGAAGCCATGTATTGTTTCCGTGCAACCTTTTAGTATTATATGAGAAGCATCCACGAGATCAAAGCCAGAGTACAGTGCATGCAAACTCCAAGCGCTCTACACAATTTATCAGTGGTATGAGCGTGGGGTGCGCGCATAAACCAAATTTGGGCACACCCATAACGCTATCGTGTTGCTGCCGTGCTGTGCACGGCAGTAGGATGTCGGCACGGGGTCACCTCTTCGTTGGGACCTGCCATTACTCTCGTAAATGGATGACAACCCCCACTTTTTGCGCGCTATAATTTATATACAAGGTACTTGTAAACACTTGGTGCTAGTTCGGTCGCATCTTCAATGGTTTTACATCAAGTTTGGCACGTCGCGTGTGAGCATCAAGCGCGATGTCGAGTTCGATAGGTATAACCATTCAATATCAGGCAAGGCTGCTACGGACAATAGTCAACATACCCACAAGTGTGTTCGCGACATCAGAAGTATAGGGTGTCATGCAAAATCCGGCCTTCTGTCACGTCAGCAGTACAGCACTGTGGGGTTTAGCAGGCCCTGTGCACCGGCTAGATCGTGCGATCTCAACAAAAGCAGTGCACCACCAGGCTATTATGGTACCAAACGCCTGTCCACCACCGGCGGAAGGTCAGCAGATGGCTCTAGGGCACCATACTGGGTACCCCCTATTTACTATCCTTCCCCCTTAAACAATACAGACTGTCCCTGGCAGGGACCCTGCTGAGCACAACCTGATATAGAACGGCCTAGCACTGCTTGGCAGGGCTTCGGGGTTTGAACTCCTGACGTAATGGCAATGAGCCTAGTAGATTTGCAGCTTGACAGAGAGCTTCATGCATGACCTGTATTGTACTAGGCAGTACAGGACATGCACAAACTGAATCTGCAAACAGCTGACAACCGGTAGCTCTCCCATGTAACAAACCGAACCAACCGGTTGACAGCATGCTAGGCGCACATAAGCCGTTTGAAGGCTCCTGCCCTCCTACACCAGCAGAACTGGTCAAGGCAAGCTGCTGTTGTTGCACTGGGACACACGGTCACCTGGTGCCGATAGGCTCAGGACACGCACATCACAGACCTCTGCGATGTCAGACCTGTGATGCGTAGCATCCACAACGAGCCTGTCGCCTGTATGTAGAGCTTTGTCCGCCTGGTGCCACTGATGAGCACTGCTGTCGCGGCCTAGGACCTCCTGTGAGCGCATGAGAAGTGAGCGCACAACATACGCGCGTACATATACGACAAAGAGCGTACTAAACCTTCATAAGCCGTACGATAGACGAGGCGCGCATTCTGACAGACGAGCCAGCACACTGGTGACACTGCTGATTGCCGTGGGACGGATTAGCTGCTGTTGACGCCCTCAACGCATCCAAATGCATTCAATACAATACGTTGTTTAAAGGCACTGGCAGGTCAGAATTGTGCTGTTGTTGAACGTGTCATGACCCAGCCAGCAGTGACACGAATAACCAACCATCAACAGCGAATACAGCCAAGCTTAGTCCTGCTTTTGTTGACTGATAGCGCTATGCGATGACTGGTCGCCCCTACTGTCTTGTCGCGGTAGGTTGGGGCCGGTGCAGTGCCCTACCATTGATGGATGAATGCTTTTAAACGTAGCTTATTCAAAACCATTTGCTATTAAGCGTTAGTTTGTTACGCATTCTTGCGATGTGCACATCAGACGCACTTCACCATCATTGTGCCGCGGCATGCACTGCTTTCATAACGCTTCTTTGCATAACAATTGCCATTGTAAGCATTGTATGTATACTCGCGTATATTATGCGCTCAGTTCTCATGCACTCACTTCACGTCACGCTAGGGTGTGAGGTATCTCCGCGGCAAGCTCTCAGCTACTGCCTGCAGGCGTCATGGTAACACAAGAACAGTCGCTTCAACACACTTAGGAATGTAGGACATGCCGATGCTGAAACTTATTACTCCCTGCCTGTGAAAAGGGACATTGTAGGGTTGTAGTGTGTGAAACTGTCCCTGTGGCGCTGGGCCGGTTTAGGAACTATCGCTGTGGCGCCAGTGCTGGACCGGTATATAACCGAGCAGAGCACTGATCACGGGCATCGCACCGTAGTTGTTCGCGGACTTGGTCAAACCATATAGTCAGTCCGACCTATTAGGGCTTGTTGGTTATCGCAAGCACCTGGCGAGCAACCACATCCTCACCGGTAAGCTCTACACTCGTGGAAATGTGACCGACCGGGCCAGGGCGGTCGAGTCGAATTGTGCTTACAATGAGCATGCAGGCTGCAGTTCAGCAAAGGCGCCTCTGTCAGATGCCCTATGCTATTCAGCGAAGTGATAAAAGGAAGCATTTATAAAAGCAATCAAGCAGCTGCTGCATTTGTGATGTATGTGTAGTTGACTGCGCTGAATCTGACTGCACTTGGCAAACGTCTGCAACCAGGAAGCTGCAGACCTGCCTTGTGGGCCGCTGATACCTCAACGGTATGGCTTCATGAACTGTGACTTTGATTCCGCTGTGCACGTTTTCCGATGCAGGCCGCTTACTGCTGCAGCGCGTGTGGCATCCTTTGGCCAGAAGTTCGCCAGACCTGAGCTCTGCCTTGCTCGTGAGGACTGTCAGGGCATTCTCGATCCCCGTACACGAATCGTAACACGATGCAGCGCACCATCAGTTCAACTGTGATGCTGGCCTTGGCAACTGTTGCGGTAGTCATCGTCTCATCGGCAACGTCCGCGGGCGCCTGCTCCGCATCCGGCTATGCAGTCGGCAGCAACTTGAACACCCAGCCGGCACCAGATATGGCCGCGGATGGCAGCTTCAATCGATACGGGGTGAGCTGCCGTCCGGCTCCGCGAGAGAATGCCTGTACATGTACCATGTTATGCATGCATTATTGCTAGCCACGTTTTTTTGTTCTGAGGAACTTGAACCTCTCCCGTGCACTTCTTCTGCAGTAGCACAGCCCGCAAGCAGCGCATAATGCAAGGAGCGTAATACTACTATTTGCTGCTGTCTGTACTGACATACTCCCAGCACTGACCTCCTCCCAGGCCAACAAAGGCAGAATCCAAAAAGGGTCTGACCCTTGGCGAGTCGCCACCTGAGTCGCTGACGATAAGCTTCTGGCCTCGAAAACGGCCAGGCAGAAGTTTATCATAACGTGACACGTGCATTGGCAGTATCATCATCAAACCACTACAGGATATCGATGTTGGTTGTGTCACAGGTTGCTGAGTCCTGGACTGCTGGTATCCTGCTGATGTTCCTCCATAGCTTGTTGACTCGACCACACTGTGCCACACCACGTGCCAATCAACGCCTCGTAACTTGCTGCTGCTCCTGCTGCTGCTGCTGCTGCTGCATTTTTGTCCAACACCGCAGCCGGAGCAAGTTCGTGTACACATGTCAGAGCAAGGTATCGTCGAGTTTGCGTCGATGACTTCGTCAAGCTATGCTTGTGTGGATGCCAGAGGAAGTAACAGACAGTTGGGCACACCCGGTGGCGACATGGCTGAGATGGTTGCTGCAGTTATGGCCTTTTTCAAGCTAGAGTAAGTCCTCTTATTCCATCCTGCATCTTGTTTTGTTGCAAATGTTACGGGCATGTTACTGCTGTCATATGTGCTACTTCAAGGCACTTTCAGAGCCAGCTATTTGCAGTACCTGCCAGCTATTTGCAGTACGTGGCCCTTCTCTTGAACTGGTTTCAAGCACAACCATGCAGCGAAGAAGCCTGTATAGAGCTCCAGTGCAAGAATTTGCAACGGTGGGTTAGGTTTTAGGGTCTAGGGTAACCCTAGACTAAACCCTAAACCCTAAAACCCTAAACCCTGCCCAGCCCTGAGCTAGCTGTATGTGCATAGCCAACACAACAGAACTGATTCACAAGCTGTTTTCAATCTGACATCAGACCCGGATCTGACACGTGTGTCTGATGACACCAATGCTGTGCAGGCAAAAGAAAGTCGACAAGGCCATCATCAAACGTGTGTTCAACGCATTCTTTGACCGTGTGGCCAGCAGTAGGCGCCCGCTGTACTTCCACACAGACGACTCAAGGCTGAGAATGCTGTACACGCAGCTGGGCCGTGAGGGTATGATGATGAATGGTTTTCCTCCATCTGTCATGCCTGAAGTGTAAGTGCAATCTGAGTGCCGGGCCCTGGCATGGTAGTTTAGTTAGGCTTTAGGTGCCAGCCTGATGTGTGCTATTGTTCAGGAAAGAGTTCATGGCCTTGGCTGATCATCAGATACGGTATCTGAATGCATGCCAGCTGGCGGCCAGCTGTGCCTTGATTCGAAGCTCAGAGGCTTCTGCTGTTACATTCTCAGCGTGACATGCGGCAGCAGAATGCTGCTCGTTTACTTGCCTCTATATCATGAAAGATGCTCCTGTGCGACTCCAACAACGACGCTGACCTCTTCGGTTATGGCTCTCAAACATTGCACTGATGTGTACCAGTTGTAATTGTCATAACAGATGCTCAAAAAGCCTGACCTTGTGGTTCTCGGGGGTCAAATTGACGTTGCCCGGCTTGCATGTGTTGATTGCAGTGCCCCAGCCGACCTAACCACTCGCACCAAATGGTTAAACAACCTTGTCAAGGCCGAATTCCAAGGCTGTGGCCACATCCGCCTCATGCTACAAGACAACACCACGGCATTTTACAGCGTGCAGTTGGCTGGCGATGCTGTGAGCAGCTGTGCTGCGGTTGCTGCTGCTGCTAATGCGACGGTAGTGACTGAAACTGGGGCCAAGCCTGATGACTGCATCTCAGCGAAGGAGATTGCGGAAGAAGTGATCCGCCTGTACTTTGAGTAAGTTTGAAAGGGTTTAACCCTTAGTCCCGAAAGGTGTAGATTTCTACACCATAAATACACCTTGATTTGCAGGAGCTCCTGTGCAGCCCGAACTTGGCGCCGCGAAATTTGGCGGCAGCCCTCGAAACCTAATGGTCCCTCCCGAGTTTCCCAGGCCGCATCTGGGACCCAAACGGCCTTTACTGGTTATCTTTTTTACAATGTTGTCTATTAAGTATAGGATTTTGCTTGCATACCCAGGTAGAGCGGGTGCTGGTCGTTCACACCAAAACAAAACAGGCCAAGCCAGACATGCATGTAGTGGGACTCAAACACCATCT
>NSMO01014483.1:0-21165 GCA_002588565.1 Coelastrella sp. UTEX B 3026 | reverse complement strand
AGCCGCAAAGAGGCAAGATAAGCTGCAATACCTGCAGGATGCATGTATTCGGCAAGACAGTCATATTCGGCATGACATCGCTACGTGTTCTGACTGCACAGGCAGCACCTGTCTGGGCTGACATCTATGTGGCTGCTCCCACATAACTGTTGAGCCGAGTTGTTATCAGTGCGAATTCCGGGTAAAGCTTGCGGGGATCGCACTCGTACCTACGTGCTGCCGAGCAGAGCTCCAGAAATGGTACTATGATCGCTCAATGAGGCTCACTCTCCTAATTGCGCAGTGGGACAGCAACCAGCAAGACTAAAAACTGTCATGCACTGGTGCAAACAAGGCGCAGTGTACATAGAACATGTTCAACTCGGTTTGCGCGCGATGCTGAACGCGACTAGGCGGGACAGCGGTCAGCTACACAGCCATCGACCCAGACCAGCGTAAGTAGCGTTGCAACTAGTTACTTGTGGTTAGCTAAGAGCCAATTAAATGATTTTATTACGCCAACCAATATGACAAGTACGATTCAGACATAGAACCCTGCTAGCAAGTCCTCCGGAGCAGGGATCGATCCCGACCGAGCGGGTTGCACCAATTGCTGCAGGGCAGGAGTTTAGATACCAAGGCAACGAGTACGATTCGCTGCAGCAATATGTCAGCGAGATAACAAGGCTGACTCTTCGGAAGAAGGAACTAGGTGAGTAAACGAGTGTTGTACATCATCTCTTGACAGCTGTGGCTGTGGTTTTCTGTGGAGAAATGCATCAGAAGCTTTGAGTTGTCTTGCTTTCAAGTTGGATATATGCAACATGTGACTTGACATATCGCTGGCTTTTAATTCTCCATGCAGCTTGGCGTTCAGTTTGATTCCGTGGTGTAGTATCTGTGCCACCCGGCGGCAGGTGGCTTTGTTGTTCTCAGTACGCAGCCGCTGTGTGGGCCAGACATTCACATGCAGCCGAGGTGTTTGCAAGTTATGAAACCATGAATGCATGTAATAGCGTCATGATGTGAAAATGTCATAACTGGTGAGTGACGAAGTGGCACGGCCCCTGCCAGGCTGTTGCCGCTGTTGTTGACAATTCGCACTGGTTGATTTGACAGATACTTGCGTATTCATGCGCATTGCGTTGATGGGTGTCACTTCAGGGTCTGTCGACCGGGTCCTGATTTGGTCCGGCCAGGCTGTTGCTTCACATCAAGTAATTGCCTACTATTTGTTGCAATATATCAAAAAGACTCATTTGCGTGTACGTTTGGAAGGCCTTTCAGTAGCGGTACCAGCTGTGGTTGAAGTTCACCACCAGTTGAAACCTGCGCTTTTGGCGTCTGGACTTCTTAGTCCGCTTGACAGCTCTACCATACCGTACCAGGCTGGACTTTGGAGCGGCTGCATCTTGTGCTTGAATAAGGTGCCAAGACTTCCTGAGTACGGCATGACAGTCAGCACAATCGACGCAGTCTTCAGGAACGCAGTCTATGCTTACTGCCATAGCCTAGCCACTTCGAAGTATTGGATGAATTCATCCAATACTGGACTTTGCTCCTGGTGCATCTGTGGCTCACGATGGATTTGATCTTGTACTCAAACCCTCCATCAGCCATTACCAGCGGAGGTGGTGGGTTCACCAAACAGCCAGGTCTGAACATAGCTGCCGTGAACAGAGATCATGAAACACACAAATAAAGTTTGGAAGTGGCTGGGATATCCAGCTTGTAAGCTACTGATCGATCTGCTCAGTCACCTTGAACGGCCCAATCCACTTTGAAACTACTGCCCGGCACTTGAAGTGGATTGGGCCCTTCGAGGTGACTGATGAGCAGGTGAACCCAGAGACTTAGCAGTGAGTTAGCAGGTACATTATTGGCAAGTTGGAGGCTCCTTTGGACCTTGAGTCTTTTTATGTTGTGCGGAGTAAGACCACATCGCCAACTGAACAGGTAGAGTCGCTTTTGCGCTTGACAGCAGCATGCTTTCGATGCTGTTGAGCGGGTGGCATGGCAGCTTTGGCTCTCTTGACAACAGCAAGGATGCACTCTGCTCTCTCAGAAGCTGTGTTTCAGTTGGTTCTGACTCAATAATGCAACACAGCACACGAGCAGGCGGTTACATGCAGCCTCCCAATGTGCTTGGGAGTAATGCCATGAGTTTCCATGCAATGCCACATAACTTCAGCAGTACTGCATCGACACTCTATAGTATGGTAGTATAAGCATAGCATATATATGCATCATCGATGATGTAACCTACATCGTTCGACCGCATGACTGGACTACGGCCTTGGTGTGCACAGACCATTTGTTGCATGACAGGCACACACTTTCAACCACTGGTTGAAAGGGTGGCACCCTGTTACAAGCCAAACAACACAGATGCAGTATGTCATCCCACGCACTGGCAGCACAAGGAAAGCGGAAGCAGCAGCAGCACTGGTTGACACTGCTGATTGCACGAGGGTTGCTCAGCAGGTGTCTGCCTAGTGTGCCGGCCTGCTGTACTTTCTGAACTGGCGCTTCTGCTGCTGCATTGGTTGTGCTCACACCTGCAACGTCCCTGCCCCTGCGCATGCACAAGCGTGTCAACACAAGCTATGCAACGAACTGCTTCTACAGGCTGTCGGCATGCAGAAAGCAGCAGCAACAGCAGCACTGATCAACACCTGCTTGTTGGGTTGCTCAGCAGGCGTCTGCCTAGTGTGCCCTCATCCTGCAGCGGCAAACACTCCATCAGCTGACACAGCTGCTGCAGGACTCTGTGACTGGGGGTGGGTCCGATAGTGTCAACAGCATGTTTGCCGCATTGTGGTGTAACCCTAGGGTAGAGGCCTCTAACAGCTGTATTGACATTGCACCTGCTGTTCAGCTGTTGGATCTGCAAGCCCAGCTTCGTTTGCCTCACACTCAACCTGACGGATCCATATGGCAGCAGTACTGCTGGGTCTCCAGCATCAAGCATGCTGGCACCAGCAGCAGCAGCAGCAGCAGCACAAAACAGGATGTTGGTGTTGGTCTCCTGTGTTGCCACCGAACATTTGATGCTGCTGCTGCTGCTGCTGCTGCTGTTGACAGCCGCAATTTCAACGCTATCATGTACCTTATCTGACCATATACATTTGAATTACCTGAGCAGCAGGCTCACTGTGTGCTGGAAAAGCAGGCCCAAGCCCTCCAGCAGCAGCAATGGTTGACGGCAGCAGTGAAGGTCTGCTTGCATCCTCAGCATGCGTCTGCCTATGATTACCTGCTGATGGGGCCGTATGTGACAACTACAGAATGCCATGTGCAACACCTTATCTGGTCCACCGCGTCTGCAGTGTAGTTGCTCGAGTCACTGAGCAACTCAGCAGCGGTCACTGAGCAACTCATCAACGGTCACTGAGTTGGCAGAGCATATTGTGTGAATCCGCTAGCTTGAACAGACGTCTGTTGCCGAACCACAAGTGCAATTTAGGCTATCAGCGCTGTGTACAGCATAAGCAGCGTTGCTGTGGTGCCTCCACAGCTCAGGCAGAAGGCTTCTGCCTGAGCCATACTGTAGTGTGCGTAAGCTTGTGTCTGATACTTCTGTACAGCAGCCTGTAGTTCTCTGCTGCCTAGTGGCGGTACCGTACCTAGTGGCACTGTACACACCCCTCTGTTGATGCACTGCTCAGTGTCCATACAACACCCAGTGCACAGTGCCACTACACGTGGTACACTGGCAATTGACCCCCATGTCGTCGCTGCAGGATGCTGTGCAGCGCACCTTATGGGCTACAGCATAGCTTGCTTGATGCCCATTGCACTGCCTAGTGCAGCGGGTTATCTCATAAATTTTGCTGTTTGTCGGATTTGGTGAAGCCATTTCTGTACAACTGCTTGGACATGCTGATCGCTTGGCATGGCGGAATGCAGTGACTAGGGGCCCTAGCCTATAGTGCAGAGTAGCCTATAGCATGTAACCAGACACTCCCGCTGTCTCACATGTGCTTATGCACGCCGTCCGACGCGTTAGTAACGCGGGTGCTCCATCTCTCAGTGGCAGTATTCAAGCTGACTCCTTTCTAGTTCTAGTAGCAGAAACAAATCATGCTTTCGTGGACCGCATGCAAATACTGACTTCACCCCGGTTAATGGAGGATTCTGTGCAGTAGCCAGCCCTAGGCCCTGTTTTCACTGAAGGCGTGGCTACTATGTCCTGTGCATACCCCTCGTCCCCAGTGACTGCTGCCTATCATGGCATGAACATGGTTTTTGAACTGACACTTGTTACCCTTGCACAGGTAGAGAACAGTCACTGAACGGTTCAACATGATGGCTCTAAACACCCTGCTAGGGTGCAACGGCAGCGATGAGTTGTGACAGCGCCGTAGGTTGCCAGCAGCATTACCAATTGCGAGCAACATTATAATGGCCAGAAGTCATGGCCACTGAGGGCTACCCTGCACTCTTGCTTCCAAGTATAAGAAGACTACTCATCGCAACATGCACGCTTCAGGAGCTCATGTAAAAGGAGTACGCGTATAGCGAGACCAGTGGCACACAGGGTCTGTCACAGAGCCATGGGACCACGGTTGAGCCCCGCACTCAATGCGCAGCAATGCCATTCGCAAGCCCAATATCATGAAGAGCCATGGGTCTACATTAAAATGTACACCATATAGTGCCATTTAGAATCCAGGTATACTGTACCAATGATGCACTTCCACAGGCACCAATGATAATGACCTCAGGCTCTGCAACCCGGGGCAATCAAACACATAATGTGCAAGTGTCTCATCCGCAGAGGAGCATACAGGACACACACTAGTAACCACACGCTCTGGTGAGCTTCTGCGCCTGTCTATGTCGAGTTGCTGAAACCCAATTGTGTGTGCATGCACGGGCAAACACGATAATCGAACACGCAAGAGTAACTCAACACCATAGCAAGGTGACAACCATCGTAGATATGGACTACAAGACTTCAACGATAACTTCCTCACAATAGCTGGGTTGACCCAGTCAACATGTTGAGGCTGCTGTGTGAACCAGCTCCAAACCACTACTGCAAAGCATGCATCATCAAGCTGCTACTCATAGCAGCAAGGACATCGAAATTAATAGCACTGCGGTTGGTCCACCTACATCGTTCGCACTGCTGTCACCGTGGCAGCCCCGGGGGCTGCCTTTGCTGAGGGCGGCCGTTTTTTGAGTCATTTATGCTGGTGCACCGGTCCAACAGGGATGTGTTCTGTCACAGTCACAACATTATGGTTCAGGTCGCCTGGACGGTCCATGTCACCTGTTGTCAATCCAGCAGGTCCAGGTTGAATCCCTCAACAGCTTCCGTGGCGCTCCACCGACTGCAGGGGTATGAGCAGCTTCAGTAGCCGTGGAAGCACTTGCGCAGAACACCATCACGACCAACAGTGCCGCCAGAGCAGTGGACATCCTGCAAGTAAAAAAGATTGTACACATCGTGAGGGACATGCGGAGTTTTGACGTGACTTGATGCAGCAACTACCCCACGTACAGGGGTCGTTCGGCCGAGGGGATTCATCTATGAATTGTATATGCAAAACCGCCGCTGATGGTGCGCTGGCACCGGGCTCCTCTCACTATCTAGTACCTTACTGAGTACTATGGTGCCGTACGCAGTATGTGCAGGCAAATGACACAAATCCAGTTGGTAAGCCACTTGCGGTTGCATGCTGCGGGACGACTGCAGCTTCTTAGCAGTGCGGTGATGCGCAGGCATGGCTCCGACGGTTGTTGGTGGTGCTCCCACCTTACCTGATCTTCCTCATGATGGTGGTCGAGGGACTTGGTCCTTCTCAAGATGCTCTATAGCTGTTAGGTGTAGTTGTTTCAGCAGCTGTGAGTCTGGCGTCAGCAACCATCCATGCTGTCTCCAAAGCATTCTATCCAACTGTATTTGCCAGCAATGTTGATGCCTTCAGCCCTCTTCCCCGACTGCTGCTGTTGTTAAGGCTGTGCCGTGTGAGCACTCCTGTTGTCGCTCACAAACATCGCTGCTGCACTGTCGGTCAAGGCTGCCTCCCCCGCTGCTGCTGCTGCTGTTACATCTTCAGATGTGCTCCTCAACACCTGTGGTGGCAAGAGCAGCAGCAACAGCAGCAACAGTAGAAGCACTGGTAGGTCAACTACAGCAGATTTTGCTCAACAATGGCACAACGGCAACATGTCGTTCTCGCTGCAGACACAAATAACTGTGGTGCCCCCTAGCTGCAACCTTGCTTGCTGCACAACCACCAGCTAAGCCCAGACTACATGAGAGAACACGCCATGGTAATTACCTGTTGGCATCATCCAGCGCCCTGTGTATGTAGAAATCACCAGCCCTCTCGCCCCCTCGGGGGCGTGAGTGGACGGTAGGGATTGTGGAGTCGCCCCGACACACACAGTACCCTCCCACAACTTACGCTAGCGCTCTCCTGAAAGCGCTACGCGGAGCTGATTCATTCATTCATTGTAGAAATCATATGGAGCGTCAAGAAGCGCAGCAATGGCATCACCACCATGCTGCTCCTGCAACAAACCAACCGCCCTCAATCCCTGCACAATCCTGCAGGTCCCATCATCAAGATCCATGAGCTGCTCTGCCTGCTCTTGTACAGTAGCTAGGGGATGGTATCTGCGCATGAGCTGCAAGGCTTCACGTCCTTCATCAGGTGTGTTATTATCAGGCAGTGGCGGGAGGATCAGCATACTGCAGACTTCCTGCAGGACAGCACGACATGCAAACATTGTTCATTCTTCAGCAGGTTTCAGGACACTGTGACGTGGCATATGAAGGCTTGCCTGTGCAATTGCAGCAGTGCAGGACGCAAGCAGGCAGGTATAACTTGCCCCCAAGTTGAGTGCTGAAGAGAGTACTCTCGAGCCTCGGTATACGGTACGGAAATTCAATGCCAAGTGCGGGCACCAAAATCTGGTCTGTGTAGAAAAGCCACAACTGCTTATAAGCGCCTAGCACCTTCCAAAGTACAAGCAAACATGAGCACACACCTGCTTCAAGGAGTTAGCCATGTGGTAAATAGCTTGTCCAGGTGTAAGATCAGTCCAAGTGATAAGCTTCTTGCCACGGAGGCGCATGATGTGGTAAGTGTAACCCTCTGTTATCACAAGGTCCAACGGGTACTCCGCCACACTGTATGATCCTAGCAACTCCAGTACTGACTGGCCCAAAGTCCTCGCTGTGCACTTGAATGCTGCAAGCAGATAGCAGCAAGGGATGACGGCACGAGACTCAATAGCTAGAGGATGATTGCCTCTGAGGCCTCGGCTATGAACATCAACATTCACACCATAAACACTGCCCGATGGATACTGCACAGTGGCAAGCACAGCTTGTACACGAGATGCATGCTGCAGACATCTTTGCTGCTTAGCAAGTGTTGCAATGATGATAGACACAATGATCATTGTGTTGCCAGACTAGTAATGCATTGAGCACTTCCTTACGTCTTCGTTGGCTTCTCTCAAGTGGTGGTGGGACGGCCAGGTTACCAGTTGTGACCGCTGATGTGCCACCATCGTCTTCTGGTGCATCCTCTGATGCAACATCGTCTTCCTCATCAACACTTGAGCGCATATGCTTGCAATGCTCAGGGTGGTCTGCAGAACAGCAAGTCCTAGCGATTCTGATGTGTAGGCTGCTACTGCATAGCCCACCATTGATGGGTACCCATACCGGTATGCTAAGCATGTGAACAGGTGTCGACCAATGCAATACTGTCCAGTGAGACTGCCTTGTGCTAAGCAGCTGCAGAAACTGGGTATCCGCGCATGTATGCTAAGACTGCAACATCTAACATTTGCACCATTGCCCTTGCGAGCACCAGCTGTCACGCACCAGCCTGGTAGAGCTCTTTATCTTGTTCTGTATGCTTCAAATCTACAGCCAGTCTCATCCCTTTGCTGTAGGTTCTGACGCCATAGGGGACTATGACTGCGTCAGCATATCCTTTGTAGGTGTCTAGGCCTGTACGAAACTGTAGCATGTCCGTATTGTTGTGCACGTCCACAAGCTGAAGTCCATTGAGCCCAAACTTGACCCCTGCATCCTGCAACAGCTTCTGCAGAATCCTCGAAGCAGGCAGACAATAACGGTGTGGATCGTGTATGTGGCTCTCACACCCAAGCACGGGCAGACACAAACGGATGAAGGCGATTACAACTGCTGCCGTTGCCAATGCCACAATTGCCGTGCCTGCTTGACGGCTTCTATGTCTGCTGCCGCTGCCTGCAACAGGGCCGCGTGAAGGAGCTGCCGCAACAGCAAAAACAGGATCTGCTGCAGCTTTGCAACTGCTTGCATTCCAAAGCACTAGAAGGGTTGACACTTGGGCTTCTTGCTGGCAATGCTCGATTCTGTCAATGTACACCCGCAAAACAATCAGCACGTGGGACGAGCTTGTCAATAACTGCTTTCAACAAAGGTTACCTGCAGGTACTGGATGAAGTATGGAGTTGCTGCCGCCTCGCCACTGTAACCATGCATAGGAAATGAACTGATCTGCACAAAACCCCCCTCAGGTGCCGTTATTGGTTCCAGAAAGTTGCCGTCGACCCACGTTAATCCCAGACACTGCACGATTTCCATGGCTTTGGTTGAGCCAACGCTGCTCATGCGCACGCTTCTTGATTGCTGAGGCGCTGATGCTGCAGAAAGCAAGTGGCAGTAACAAGATACATCACAGCAAAAAGCCTTCAAACCTCCAAACCTGCTTCCATTACAGCAGTGGAACCGTCTCATCAGACAGACAACATGATTGATGGCCGCAGATCAGCTGACGTGCAGTGACGACCAGGTGTCTGCAATTGTACACGGCCTGCTACATACTTTCAGTGCGCTACCACAATTGCATGCCAACAATGCCAGCTATAGCTGGGGAATCAAAGCTCACCTGCAGCTGAAAACAACTTGGCAGCCTCCTTGGCAGCATCCGAGAGGCCAATACAGAGGGACCTGATGCTGGAAGCGATGACCTCTGTAGCAGCAAGACATTGCAGATGGTATGCAGCAAGATATTCGATTGGCCACAAGTCATCTCCACATGACAGGCACACAAGAGACAGAAGCATACAAAAGACGGACCGAAGCAACTGCTGTATGTTGGTCATCTTGACGATTGCTGTTAGGGAGTCCCTACTGTAGGAAATCGGCTGCACACACAGTTGCTGAAGAGCACCTGGCAGCTTACTGTAATCTTCTAGCTAGTGCTTACTCCATGCTGGTGCTGGTGCTGCTACTACTACTACTGGTGCGACGATCAACATGCCGCAGTGTGCATATTCTGCTGGTGTTGATGCTTACTACTTCACCAGGTATGCAATGGCTCGTCTGGCCACTGGAGTCGCTGTCGCTGCTGGTGCACCAACTAAACTGCCTGAATACTGCAGGGATGGCGCTGCTGCTGCTGCTGCTGAGTCACAAAGGCACTTGGGCATCATATACTATACAGATCTGTGCAGCATCATCTCCAGGGTCTCACCTGGAATACAGAACCCCAGGCAGCAAAGCACGTACATAAAGTGGTGTGATGCTCCAGTGCAACTTTGTGAGCAGTTGTAAGCCAGCAATGTAGAACCCAAACAGCAGCCTCAGGCATAAGGGCATGCATGCCTGAGGAGAGGATCTGCAAGGATCCCCGCCGCACGGGCGCTTGAACAAACACACTGAGATGCAATGCAGCCTGCTGGCAGATCTCGTATGTATTGTGATAGCTGGGCCACACAATGTGAGGCATTCGGTTAGGTTAGAAAAGCAGAATGATCACCATTGCCCCACAGCTGCCAACGCCTGGTGTACGCATATGCCGCACCTGAGACATCTACTTGTGATCTACTTGATGCTGTTCCTACGGAAACAATACAGATAGCACAGCAGATGATGGTTAGACCGATGTTGACAGCATAGACGGTGAAACACAGCAAATAACAAGTACTTTGTCTGCTGCTTGCCTGGCAAGTACTTTGTCTGCTGCTTGCCTGGCAAGTACTTTGTCTGCTGCTTGCCTGGCAAGTACTTTGTCTGCTGCTTGCCTGGCAAGTACTTTGTCTGCTGCTTGCCTGGCAAGTACTTTGTCTGCTGCTTGCCTGGCAAGTACTTTGTCTGCTGCTTGCCTGGTGAAACACAGCAAATAAAAATAACAAGTACTTTGTCTGCTGTCATTGCCTATTGCTACGGCTGCCTCCAGTACCCTACCTACTAGCGCCAATGACAAGCCGCTGCCCACTGCTGCATACCATGGGCACTGCCCCAACAAACCCAACAGTATCCCGTGCTATCCCCACGCATCCCCGCCGCTGCCGGCCCCGGCCCCGGCACCGCTGCCGAGTCCCACTGCGACAGCAGCAGCTGCTGCTGTCAATGACGCTCAGTGTGGCCAGAGCATGCAGTGTGATCCCCATGCATCCCCCCCACTAGCCCCACTGCCGCTGCCTGGTTGTGGAATAGTGCTACTGTGCGTCTTACCAGGCTGCCACCCACACTGCATGGTTTACGAGCCAGTGGGCTGCTGCTGCTGATGTCAACTGCATCAGAGCAGCTACGAACCCAGCATGGGCTGCTGCTGTGAGCTGACGGCTAGTGCCGTTGAAGCAACAAGCTATGGCCTGGAACAGGTAACAGCTGCCCAAAACGTACCTTTCAGTGCTAGTGACATCTCACGCACCGCTGCTGCTGCTGCTGCTGCTGTGGTCTGGGCTGAAGCACTGTTGGGGTAACGTGCACCGCTACTGCTGTAGGCTAGGCTAAAGCACCACTAGGAGATCATGCACCGCTGCTGTTGCTGTTGGATGAGCTGGAGTAATGCTGGGTTATCATGCGCAGCTGCTGCTCACTGCCATTGACTGCAGGCACCATCACCTGCTGCAGCGCAAGCTCATCTATACTGTTAAGTATGCATACATTAATGAAACCAAGACTGTTTGTTCACACTAACACTGGCTACCACAGCACAAGCTGGTAATGCTGCTGTGTGCTTGGCAGCACACAACCTGCTGCTTGGCAGCACACAACCTGCTGCTTGGCAGTATACAAGCTGCTAAACCGGCCGAATGCTTGCCTAGCTGCCTGTGCCTACAGCTGCAAACCACGGGTACCGCCCCAACAAGCCCAACATATGCTGTGGTATCCCCACGCATCGCCGCCACTGCCGCTGAGTCGCACTGCACATGCCAGCAAATCCTGACCAGACTGCATGCAGCAGTGCTGCTGCTGCTGTCGGAAATGTCCCATCTGGTGAGCATGTGCAGAGTCCCCATGCATGCCCGCAGCTGGCCCTACTACTGCTGCCTGGCTGAAGAAGTGTGCTGCTGCGTGCTATCAGGCCCCAAAGGTGTCCTATGCAAGCCACACAACCCAAGCATATACCTGGTGGCTGCTGCTGCATAAGCCACACCTCCTTCTTCTGTAGTTCGGTCAGGTATGCCAGCGCAGTCATCTTCAGACCCGCATCAGAAGCAGCGTCTTTCACCATCTGCTCAGCATCCGTGATCTCTTTTCTAACTTCTATCAACTGTTGTGCTTGATCAGCCATCTGAACATTCCCTGGACACTGCAAGCAGAAACTTTGTGCTTGTTACAGGCCTGTACCGGGGAGGCCCTGCACCGGGCCGGGGGCCATAGAAAGAGTCAAGAAATGGGCGGGAAGAGCAAAAAAAGGAGGGAAGCGGGGGGAGGGGAATAAAAGCAAATGAGGGAGAGGCAAAGAGAGATAACATCAGAAATGAAACCAATAACAAGGGGGGGGTCCAGAGTTTGTGTTCGGCTCCGGGATGTTTGCTGTTGGCCTGTGCATGCGAAGCGTTTGGCGCGCAACAGGGAGGGGGGGTGCAGGGGGTCCCCCCCCCTGCCTGGGGGTCCAGGGGGCCTGGGCCCCCTGGTGCTGGAGGGGGTGCAGGGGAAGGGTGGCAAAGCCCTCCCCCTGCCAGGGGGTCAAGGGGGCTGGCGAATATGTAGGCCCTGAAATGTCATTATCTAGGGCCAAAAAACGCAGAATCAGGCGCTGCTGGATCCCCTTCGTCCATACCTGAGATACAGTTTTGCCGCTGCTGCAAATGAAAGCCCAGCAGTAGGTTGTGCTTGGTTGACTTCGTGCACCTGCTGCCGAACACGACTAATTACTGTAACGATGACGGCGTTCTCCTGCATGCTAGTTCCGCTTGCGAGTCAGCACAGGAGCTGGTGTCTGGATAGTCCTGGGTGGTACCATCTGTAAGCACTGTCTCGAGGTCGCTGCTTACCCGCGCAGCCGGCGCCACGGGGGAGTTTTAGGAGATTACAGAAAGTTATAAGGGGCAGCCCGGAGGGCCCTGGGCATTCTACGAGGGGCTCTAGGGTCCTAGAGGCAAGGATCGAGCAGCACGGGACGGCCGCTTGCGTGCGAACAAATAAGTATGGCAATAGCTGCATTTGTCGTATGTGCTCACCTGGTTGCGTGTATCCCCTTCGCATCAACTGTTGCTGCACCGTTGAACAGACGTTACGAGTCCGTCCCGTCCACATTCCGTTCTGGCTCCTCTGCGTTCATATGAACCCAGCCTATACATCGTATACGGAAAAGCTGATTCGGTGTCCCAAGCTGCAACATCGTGCAGAAGGCTGTTGTCAAAGCCAGTTGACCGGCCCTGCATGGCCAAGCTGCCCACTGCCACTGCCAGCAGGATGGGCGCACATGACCGGTTCTTAGCAGGCACAAATACAATTATATGGGTTTCAGGAGTGTATGAATGCTGGTTTGCGGCTTATGCAGGGCCTGCAGGTAAAAGCGATCGGGTCGCTAATCTCAAGCATGGTTGACATGCCAGCAGAGCCGGTCACAGAAGTGCCCTTGCAACGCACAAGCAGCAACACATGGTCAGAAAGCATTATAGAGTGGAGCCTGGTGGAGTGCGACAGATTATGGCAGATTCTCCCTGCTGGGCTCAACCCACCCTAAGGGCCACTTGCCACCAATGCGCCAGCATAGCTCAGCGCACTGCCCGATCTGCTTTTGTTATGACGCCCTGCTAACGTGCACATTCTACCCTGAACGGCGTTGAGTCTAATGAGTAACAAAGTGACAGGGCTGGCGTGGTCGGGCTGAACGCGCGGGCCGTTTGGTTCCGACAGGCCGGCTTGACAGGCACTATCACTTCGTAAACGCAACTTGTTTGGGAGGCAGCGCCGATTACAACGTGAAAAGTTGTTTTTCGACATCGACTGTATTGCTTACACAGGGATTGGGGTCGAGGTGCTGTGCCACAAATGTGCAATGTTATAGCGTAGTATTCAAACCCTTGTTTGAGCGGGACCTGATTGAACCAACTGGCCACACCGTCTTTCGAGCGCATAGGCAGCTGGTCACAGCAGGAACGTGGCTGCTAAGCCTGTAATTATACTAGCTTGATGTTGATGCTTGCCGCATTCAATGCCAATGAGCAATAGAATCTCTGATGTTGTACAGTCTGCAGCGCAAGTTATCAGCAGGCCCTTCGCTTCGTTTTTCGAAAAATCAGGAACTGACATGGTAAGAAATGTTGTGTGCTGTCTGGCTCTGCAGCACTGCACGAATGGGTGCAACCAGTGAGTGCGAACACGTTTCATCAGCCCAAAGCGTCCTAGGCAGTGGGGTAGCAGCCTGCACCTGAGGCCCTAATCGTCGGTGGCCCACCTGCCTGGAAGTTGGGTTGTCCAGTCGCAGCTTGCTCCTCTTGCTCCTCGCGGGACGGTGCAGAACGCAGCTGACTGCTTGTATGGCCCACAACAGCCACTGCGCACTCCTGTGCTCGATTTGTCATGCCTGCAGGAGCCAGACCCAGCAGACTGTAATAGAGAAGACTCTCTAGGGAACCGTGAAACATATAAACATCTCTTCAGGCTGTTTGTGGGATGGGTGCCCAAACTGTTCACAGAGCAGGACCTGTTACCTTTGTTTCAGAAAGTAAGCATCAGCTATAGACCACCTTCGTGATCAGTCTTGGCTTTGCACTAGGAGCACACAGACCGTGTGACAGCTGCAGTAGGATAGATAAACCTCAGCAGTGATGGATTGCACCAGCAGTTCCAGAAGGCAATCTGTTGTTCAGTAGGTCTCGGCACAACTTCCTGCAGTGGCGAACCCTCGACAGTTTTCGATGCACAGCCTGCCACCAAAGCAGTAGCAAAAGGCTGCTCACTGCTGCTCACCTGTGCATCCAGCCTGCGCGTGCATGTCATGCAGCAATGCCTGTTAATGCTCTCATGCCACCATGCTTCTCTGAGCCATGTCCATGGCATGACCTGGCACAAACACCCTGCATGTTCCTCTGTTGGTTCTACTAGTTAGCCAGCACAAGTACAGCAGAAAGCGCGACTTGCGCCAGCAAAGAAGCTCCGAAAGTCCTGCAGCAGTTGCCGCACAGCGAACAGCAGGCATGGTACAGACAGAGTTGTGGATAGAGCAACACCGGTGTTGGGTCAGCATGCTCGCTGGCCTTATGAGCTCTCCATAACCTTACCCAGCAAACGCCAACAGTTATGCATCTCCTGATTCTTGCAAAGCCAAACATGGTAAGCCTCATACTTATGGTTCCTGCTCTGGCTGTTACTGCCGCAGTACGGGGATGTGAGAGACATCATAATTCTGAAAGATAAAGTCTCAGGACAGCCCAGGGGCTGTGCTTTTGTGAGCTATGCCACAAAAGAAGAAGCAGATGCAGCGATTCACGCTTTGGATAAGGGTGTTCATCTGCCAGGCGCACTGTGTCCCATGGAGGTACGTGTGTTTTTTCGCTCACACGTGTTTTGTGCTGTTTCCTGCATGCTAGTGGGGCTCTCAGAGGCCTGATGGCTATCGTTCATGGCTCTACTGCTTGCACAGGCCAAGAGTGGTAAGACCATGTGTGTCCTTACAGCTTGCTAGTATGCACGCCTATCCACTGCCAAGTAGACAGGGGATGTGCTTATGCCCGGCTGCCATAACACACCTGCAGCTGGTCACCGCAGCAGTGAGGAGCAGAGGCTTTCTAGTAGGCGTGCATGGCGTATGCCTTTGTATATGGCTTGGCAATGCGTGCATTCCGGCTATGCCGCACTGTTGAGTTTCTGGAGTGCTGTTGCTGTGCACTGCTTGTGCAAGTGACTGAGCCAATGCAATGAGACAGATAAGCTGGCAAAGCTGCAGTGCCACGCTAGGGGTCAGTACCCCGGTGCAGCAGCCAGGAACCAGCATGGCGGCTGTGCCCGCTGCGCAGCGCCTGTGACAGATGTCTGTAGAGGTAAACAAATCCACCTTTTTAACCTTCTGAAAGTCAATCTTGTGCTCCTTGTATAACCCTCTGAGAGTCAATCTTGTGTTGCTGTGGCAACTTTGTCCTGCAGGTGCGCTACGCTCGCAGCCATCTCTACATCCAAGCAGGGTCAGGGCCGCAGGACAACCGTCAGCTGTTCTTTGCAAGGGCACCAGTGCTCACTACTGAGGAGGAGCTCAGGCAGCTGTTCAGTCAGTTTGGAGAGGTGGAGTCTATCAACGTGTTCAGGGAGCGCCGGACGCATG
This sequence comes from Coelastrella sp. UTEX B 3026, assembly GCA_002588565.1. Taxonomy (NCBI): domain Eukaryota; kingdom Viridiplantae; phylum Chlorophyta; class Chlorophyceae; order Sphaeropleales; family Scenedesmaceae; genus Coelastrella; species Coelastrella sp. UTEX B 3026. The sequence goes on along the minus strand of NSMO01014483.1, from coordinate 5,665 downwards.
CCAGCAAAGGCTGCGGCTTTGTGACTATGGCGACCCGAGAGCAAGCAGTGGCGGTGAGCAGCAGTAGGGGCCCTGTGCAGGCTGTGGGGTTGTGACAGGTTGCATGCTCACGACTGCATAGGATTGTGTTGGTTTGTGGGATTTGTAGTCTGTTCAAGCCAGTTTGGAGAAGTAGAGTCTGTAAACGTGTTCAGGGAGGGCCGGACGCATGCCAGCAAAGGCTGCTGCTTCGTGACTATGGCGACCCAAGAGCAAGCAGTGGCGGTGAGCAGCAGTAGAGGCCCTGTGCAGCCACTCTGTCAGGCCCAGCAGGGTCATAACAGTAGGACAACTGTACAGGTCACCACCCCATGCATGCACCAAGCCATCACGTAGCCTGCTGAAAAATTCCTCGTAGTGTGTGTATGCTGTTCATGCCCACATGCGATGAATCACAAGAATGGCACAACGTTACCGATCACCACCCCACGCATGCTCCAAGCCATCATGTAGCCTGCTGATGTATGTCCTTATTGTGTGTGTGTATGCCCACTGTCCATGCTCACAGGCCATGAATGCCTTAGATGAAAAGCATTTGCTGGAGGGCAGCGTCACACAACTAGCTGTCAAGTGGGCGGATCCAGAGTTACAAATAAAGAAGAAATGTGCAGTGGAGGACAGCAATGCGGACAATAGAATGGTGAGCATCATGATCCATTGATTGATTGGCTGGCATGTTGCTTGCTGATTGGCACTTATCTGCAGCCTGACTCTCTTGTGTGTTTGTCCTGGCCCATTGGGCGGTTGTTAATGAAGGGCTGAAGTTGACTCCTATCAGTGACTCACGATGCTTGTCTCACACGCTCAAAAAGTTACATTGGCTACCGGTTTCGACCTCTTCGGTCATCCTCAGGCAATTAGCAACTCAGGCGATATCAGACAAGTACTTGCCATCAGGCCCATGCAAAGACTGAAACCTGGTTTTTGGGTCAGACCACTGGCTGCAACAGCCGTGGCTCGAACCCTAGCAAATTTTGTAAACACAACACCACTGTAAACTGTGCATAACCACACACCTAGGGTGAGAGCTCTGCAGCCTAGCTCTCTGGTGTGTGTGTCCTGGCCCATTTGACGGAGACACTGTACATCCACTGTTTTGCCCATGGTTGGGCTGCACACTGATATCACAGTCCTACAGCCTCAGCAGCACTTGCACCACAGCAGCAGCAGACTCAGTCGAAAGTTTGACTGGCAGCTGCTTGACGTGTGGTGCTTGAATGTCAGCTGGTGTGACTGCTGGTATCATCATTGTACAGAAGCTGCGTTGATTGCCCAAGACATGCGCAGCTGGGATGTTGAGATCACGTAAGCAACCGCTTTACTATCGTCTGCTGCTGGCTTTGCTCTGCTGCAGTTGTTCTTTGCCAAGGTGTTGCGCTCTGCAAGTGAAGATGAGGTCAAACTGCTGTTTGCACAGTTTGGACGTGTGGTAGAAGTAAACCTCTTCAGAGCGTTCCAGGTAACTGCTCATGCAGCAGTAGCAGCAACAGCAGCAACAGTAGAAGCAGCAGCAGCAGCAGCAACAGTAGAAGCTTGTTTCGTTGAGTATGCTTGGCCATTGGCTCATTTTGGCGTTTGTGAGAATGAACAGTTCAGTGCTTTCCAGGCCACTGCCTATGCAGTAGCAGCAGCAGCAGCAGCAAAAATAGCAACGGTACGAGTGGCTTGCTTCGTCTAGTATGCTTGGCCTTTGGCTCAGTATGACGTGTATTAGAGTGAACAGGATAGTGCTTTCCAGGCCACTGCCTAGGCAGCAACAGCAGACACAGCAACGGTACAAGTAGCTTGCTTTGTTCGGCGTGCTTGAGCCTTTGGCTCATTATGACGTGTATTAGAGTGAACAGGATAGTGCTTTCCAGGCCACCGCCTATGCAGTAGCAGCAGCAGCAGCAAAAAGAGTAACGGTACAAGTAGCTTGCTTTGTTCGGCGTGCTTGAGCCTTTGGCGCAGTTTTGCCTAGACAATGCCAAGCTGTTCAGAGCCTTCAAAATGGATCTTGGCAGAAAAGCAGCGGTTGCAGCCTACCAGCAGCAACGCAGTCACAGCAGGACAGCACAATTGCTGTGTGGTCAGTTTCTAGGCCTGGTGTACGCCCGTTAGGGAACGCTGTTCAAACAGATATATGCTGTCAAGGCTTTTTGTGTCTTCCGGACTGCGAGGGTATACACTGATGTGAATGAATGAATGAGCTCCGCGTAGCGCTTTCATTAGAGCGCTATGCGTGAGTTGAGGGAGGGTACTGTTTGTGTCGATGCGACTCCACAGTCCTTATCGGAGGCTGATGTGGCCTACTGCTGTCTTGCAGGGTGCTCCAACCACCAAGGGCTGTGGCTTAGTGACTATGGGCAGCAATGATGAGGCAGCAGCAGCGATTGAGGCGCTGGATAACAGGCACGTGTGGGAAGGCATGGAAGCACCAATGGTGGGTTGCAGTGGTCATATGGCTGGCTTCCAACCTCTTCTCTCAGCAACGACACGCATCTTTGCCTTTGCTATGCACCGCACAACACTGGGAACCCCACCGTCTGCCCTCTGTGGGCCAGAGGCTCCTTGCTATAATGCCATAGATGGCTTATGTAGTTGTGGTGTAGTATGTGATGAGTAGACAGCAGCGCGCAGATCATACAACAGGCAGTCAGCTTATATGCATTGCGTGTGCCCAGACGGGACAAGATAACATAACACGCAAGCCATTGCTATTGATGAACCTGGTGATCGAAACAAATTGCTTCACCAACTGCAACCTCTTAGGTGGAAGTGTCACAAAAGCGTCAACTAGAAAGGCAAAGAGGACTGAAAAAGACACTGAGCCAATGCAAACAATATAGATGCACTGGCAAGAGCTGTCATGCCATGCATGGGGTTCGCCACCCGAAACTAGAATGTGTTGTGTATGTGCTGCTCTGCAGGTTGTGAAGTGGATGGACGCTGCACTGCAGAAGCGCCGGCGCGAGGAGCATCTACTGGCTATGAGATCTGGGCAGTCGCCTACTGTGACATTGAGTAAGTCCAGTTCTTCATACAAACACTGTCCTTTGTTGTTTCATAAAGCAGTTCAGGTGTTTTCCTTGTATTGACTGGACGGAAAGAGCAGGTCGTGAAAGAGGCGGCTTGTTTTGGTTCATTCTGCTGCTGGCCCTGAGAGCTGGGCAGTCACGTACCATGACAATGAGCAAGTACAGACTGTTGCTGCTGGCCCTGAGAGCTGGGCAGTCACGTACCATGACAATGAGCAAGTACAGACTGTTCTTTGATGTGTTAAATTACGCAACCCAGCTGTCTTCAGTGTATCGGCAGATGCATCCTTTGTTGGTTCCAGTTGGTTTCCTATTGGGTGTGGAGAGTACCATTCTATAGATGGTGTAGTATCCACTGTGACCTATCTCTCTCAAATGGCAGATACGGAAAGAGCAGGCGGCAGAACAGATGGCTTCTTGTCTTGGTTTGTTCTGGTGGCCATGACATGAGCTACTGCACCTGTGCAGCTGTCATTTTTGCCTGTGTTTGCTCGCATTCCCTGCATCACGGCTTTGGGTGTTGTTGTTTCCGCCTCTGAAATAGGACGCGGGGCTGATGGCCATAGAGCTACGGCTGGTGGGTAGCTCACGTGTATACTTCCCGCATGTTGGATCACGTACTTGTGCGCGATTCATGCATGCTGAGTGGGAATATGTTTGTTTGTTACTGCAGGCAGCTCAGACCTCTGGAGTTCAGGAGCATTGAACCGCGCCGGCAGCAGCACTGCAGCTGCAGCAGCAGCTGTAGCAGGTGCCAGCAGCAGTAGATCAGCAAGCCTCTCGCAGAGCAAGCTGCTTGACGCTGCTGCTGCTGCAGCAGCAGGCAAGAGCGTCAGCATGCTCAACAGCGAATCCTCATTAGCTACTTTGACTGGAGCCAGCGCAATGAGCGGAAGCTTTGGTGGCGCAATGGCTGAGCAGCCACCCGTTGGATGTGCACCTGATGCTTATAAACTGTTTGTGGGCAACATTCCTAAGCAATACTCTGAAGAGAACCTACGCCCGGTAAGCATCTGGCTGTTTTGCCAGCCTTGAGTATGAGTGTTGTATACATATTGTGCTGCATGCTTGTTTTCTGGCGGTCTTCAATGGGGCTAGCGCACTCAGCGTGACTCTGGTGGCGCGGCTGCTGTGCAACCGCCGGTTGGGTGGTGTAGCTAACGCCTATGCATTGTTGGTGGACAGCGTTTAGTAATTTAGTTGACAGAGGCAAACTTGTATTTGGTTTGCACCAGTGGTTATGGTTAGTGCTAGCTATAGAGGACAGCCTACTTCAGGTTTTCAGAGATTAAGCAAACGAAGTTCAAGCAAAATGCGTTGTGCATTCCTGACTTGACAGACATCATAACAACTTGTTTGAAACTGAGACACATATGGTTGATATGTTATTATAAGCAGCAAACGTCTGCCTACATAAGTTAAGATGGTATGCTGTAACCGCTTGGACCTCTTGAAGGCAATGGAGCAGCAGTTAGTAAGCCACCTGACTTCGAGTGGACTTCTTGGCACAACTACCTACCATGCGCAAATGGCGTGGTTGTTTTTGCAGGTGTTTGAGAACATTGGCCCTGTTGTTGAATTGGTGGTGGTACGGGACAAGTTCACTCATGAGTCCAAAGGCAGCGCCTTCGTCTGGTACAGGACAAGAAGTGACGCGGATCAGGTAACGAGGCCATACCTGACGGGACAGATTACTGCAGCAACAGATCGCTGCGGTTAGCATGCATGTTCAAAAGACGGGATAAGCAATCACGCAGGCATGCATGCTGACAGCAGAAATTGGACGCCACCACAATTGGGCGCGTCATGCCTTTGGCCCGCTGTGAATCAGGACTGGGACACCGTGAAGCCGCCAAACTTACATGTCAGCGCATAAATAAGGCAGAGTCTCGTAAAGGCTCATGCCATGGCTGACGTAGGTTCTTTTGGCTTGGCTGTGTCCTGGTGAAGCTTCAAGTGTGCTAGCATGAGTTGCTCAGCACCAACAATGATGGCAGTGCACTGTCAACACCTCCACAAGTTTTGCAGTTGACAGGCATAATAGCATGAGTTGCACAGCACCTACAATGATGGCAGTGCACTATCAACACCTCCACAAGTTTTGCAGTTGACAGGCATAATAGCATGAGTTGCACAGCACCTACAATGATGGCAGTGCACTATCAACACCTCCATAAGGGTTGCAGTTGACAGGCATAATAGCATGAGTTGCTCAGCACCAACAATGATGGCAGTGCACTGTCAACACCTCCACAAGTTTTGCAGTTGACAGGCATAATAGCATGAGTTGCACAGCACCTACAATGATGGCAGTGCACTATCAACACCTCCACAAGTTTTTCAGTTGACCGGCATAATAGCATGAGTTGCTCGGCACCTACAATGATGGCAGTGCACTATCAACACCTCCATAAGGGTTGCAGTTGACAGGCATAATAGCATGAGTTGCTCAGCACCAACAATGATGGCAGTGCACTGTCAACACCTCCACAAGTTTTGCAGTTGACAGGCATAATAGCATGAGTTGCTCGGCACCTACAATGATGGCAGTGCACTATCAACACCTCCATAAGGGTTGCAGTTGACAGGCATAATAGCATGAGTTGCTC
>NSMO01014482.1:0-21198 GCA_002588565.1 Coelastrella sp. UTEX B 3026 | reverse complement strand
CAACCGGGAGCCTACCACGGCTCGTCAGCCCCATGCCATCATGCAACACACAGCGTACCACACCAGCAAAGTGTCAATAGATGCTGCAACCCAAGACCCGCATCATTCAAACAGAGGCTGCAATATCGCATTCGTCGATCTTTTCGGTCCGTGTGACACACAATTCTGCTGATTGGGTAGGCAATAGACGTTGAGTGACTGTGCTCAGATGAGCAGGTGTGGCCTGGCCATGCTTGTTCTCAACTGCCCTTTGCTTTTGGAGTTTGGTAGCAGCACTTATGCTTATGCTGTTCACCGTGTGTTGATTGAAATCCGCACGATATTGTTTTGTTTCATCTGTAGGAGAAGGCCCGAACATGTTTTCTTGCATTGTGCGACGCCCCAGCCAAAGCACAAAACAAGCACAGCCCACAGGCCTAACCCCAACCCGCTTGCTCCCAGTGTTCTAAAGCAGCACTTATGCTTATGCTGCTTAGTACACTTTGATAGCAATATGCAGTGTTGTTTTCTATCTGTAGGAGAAGGCCCGAGCAGATCTGTTGCCCCGTGACGCTGTCGAGGATGTCTGGCAGCGTACGAGTGGCATTGCGCTGGAGCGTGCGCCACGTCAGCGTCGTGCGCCAGGCTGGCAGTCAGGGTTCATAGACCCACTGAAGCCCTATAGCCTCACAGGTGAACATGTGGATCTTTGGTCCTGAATGAAGTATTTGGAATAAAAGCCAAATGCACTGCTTGCTACGTGCTTGTCAGTGCTTGGCGCTGCCAATGTTGGCAACAGTTGTATTGCATTTGGTTTGCATCATCCGGGCACATGCATTGTGGTTACTGGTGCTTCTCGGTACAAATGCATCTAGTAAATGATCTGTTACCTGCTGTGACGCCACAGGTGGCCCGCCAGGTCAGCAAGGTGGTAGTCAGGGTAATCAGATGATGAGTAATCCCATGGGAGGGATTACTACACAGGATTACCACATGCAGCAGGGGTACCCCAGTGGCGGCAGGAAGCGTGGCAATGGCAGCAGCAGCAGCGGCCCTGACGGCTGGGACTATGAGCAGCAGCAGCAGCAGCAGCAATTTGGCAAGCGTGTGAGGTACAATGCAACTGCAAACGGCAGCAGAGGAGCAGCAGCAGTAGGGGGTTTCAATGCATTTCGAGTTGCATTTGCAGGACAGAGGACCAGCAGCGATGCTGCGCAGCAGCACGACAGAATGCACCCTGGGTTTTGCTGTGATGATCCAAGGTGCCCTAACACAGCTGCGGCAGCAGCAGCAGCAGCCGGGTGGGCCACACCTCTGGGCCCAAATGGGCCTTCTTTGGGTCCTGAGTTGCTGAGTTGGTTTTTGGTAAGCCCTAATGAAGAACATAATGGCTCTCGAGCAGCAGCAGCAGGGGTTACAGAATCACCTGCAGCACTGAAACCTGGTGAGGGTCTAGCTGCAGATCAAAGCCCTGGCAGCAGCCCTGCAACAGCAGCAGCTGCTGCTGCAGTGGATCCGACCCCTCGGGTGTCCAGAGCCAGCTCTGAGGCACCAAACCCTGCTGCTGCTGCTGCTGGCAGCAGTGCTCAGGTTGCTGCTGCTGCACCACACGCTGTCATGCCAGACATCACAGCAGCAGCAGCAGCCGGCCCGCAGTCCGATGTTGTTAGATCTGCACCAGCTGTTCTGGATCTGAGGAGAGATCCCACAGCAGCAGCAGCAGTGGCAGCAGCAGCAGGTGGATCCCCAGCTGCAACTGCAAGCAGCCCAGGTTCATATGGTGCACAGGTTGCCACAGTGATTGATGCAATCAACCAGACTGTTTCTGCACCAGCAGAGACAGCAGCAGCGGTGAAAACTGAGGCAGTTTATTCGCTGCCTTCAGCATCTGCTGCTGCGGCGGCTGCTGCTGGCAGCAGTCCTGCTGGGACCAGTGGCGTTGTAGAACTCCGCATCGTACTTGACGGCTGCATCTACGTTGGGCAGCTCCAAGAAGTCCGACGAGTTGAGATGCTCCGATCACGAGTGCCAGCTGTCATAGATCCAATCGCAAAGTCCGACATGCATGGCTTGCCGGACTTGGGCGCTGTCTGTGCGCTGTGCCATGCGCCGGAGTCGCCAGGCTGTCACGTGGATCAAGCAACAGCTGTACCCTCAACTGGCATGAGCACTAAGGGCTTAGGACCCTTGATGCCTGTCACAATGGGACTGCTGCCAGCAGCAGGGGCTGGGCAGCAGCAGCAGCAATATGAGGTGGTTTGGGTGCATCGGCAATGCGCGCTGTGGAGCCCAGAGGCATACCCTGATTCAAGAGGAATGCTTGTAAGTGAAAGTGACTGAGCCAATGCAAAGTGGAAATGCGCTTGCAAGAGATGGTTTGTGCCATGCATGGGGTTGCCACCCGAAAGAGGCTTGCGCTGTAAGGAGCTGGCCAGATATAATACCCTTGCACATGTGTCAAAGAGTGGTCAGCCCACAGCAGGAATGAGTCACAGGACAAGCATAGAAATAGGACCTCCGTCTTTAGTGCTGCAATGCTGCTGAACATTGAATTATGTAAGGTTGTTGACAGCAGCTTGCTAATCCCAATATGCACTTATGCTGTCCGCACCAGGCCTCTTATGTATGAACCATGTGGTGTGTATCTGCTGAAGGTTTTGAATGTTGCATGTTACAACACAGTGCCCAGTTTCTTAGCACCAAGATCGTTTGCTTGTATATTGCCACCTGCTGATAGAGTTGAGGCGCGTGCACACGTGGTCGATGGCCTTGGGGCTGTGGCATGTACTGGCATTCATCATTGTACTGTCGTCTGATGCTGTGCTGCTGCTATTGCTCATGCAACATAGAATGCCAAGCAAACTGCTGCAAGCTACATGCAAGGGGCCGCCACCCGACACATGCTTCTACCCTGGGTGCTAGAGTGCTCTGAACCCTCAGTAACTCCCCTTCATCTGCTGCTGTACTGCTGCTGTTGTCTCAGATGCAACTGCCCATGGCTATCACCAGGGGTCGACGGCCTTAAGGCTGCGCCATATATCCAATTCCATCAGGGTATTCATCATTGTATCATCATCTGCTGCTGTGTTGCTGCTGTTGTCTCAGATGCAACTGCCCATGGCTATCACCAGGGGTCGATGGCCTTAAGGCTGCGGCATATATCCAATCCCATCACGGAATTCATCATTGTATCATCATCTGCTGCTGTGCTGCTGCTGTTGTCTCAGATGCAACTGCCCATGGCTATCACCAGGGGTTCGATGGCCTTAAGGCTGCGGCATATATCCAATTCCATCAGGGTATTCATCATTGTACTGCCATCTGCTGCTGTGCTGCTGCTGTTGACGCAGATGCAACTGCCCATGGCTATCACCAGGGGTCAAGCCACCCGCTGCAGTCGCTGTGGGGAAAGAGGAGCGACACTCAAATGTGCAGACAGGAGCTGCTTGCAACAGTTCCACTTGGAATGTGCTAGGCAGGCGGGATGCACACTCATAGTAAGTCTGCAGATGGTTAGGTTGGTTAGGTTGCCTGGTTGAAACATCGTCTGGTTCAGGTCCCTGCATTTGGTGTGTGCTGCTGAAGCCAAATCTAGCTTCAAATGATAGTCGAAGCGAGCTTTTCGATTGGCTTCACTTGTATACATTACATCAAACAACTTTGGTATCACACATGTCCCTCTGCATGTACAGTGATGTGATGTGGTCACATGGCTAACATCGAACTAGCAGTGTCTTCCCAGCCGCAACCAATGCACAAGTCGTTGCTGTTGGCACCTGCTGCCGCCTGAGGCACTGCGGGGTTTCAAAGTCATTATTAGATACAAGCTACCCACCAGCCATAGCTCTGTGGCCCATGGCCCCGTGCCCCATCTCAGAGGCGAAAAACGTTTATGTTATTGCACAGTGCTTGTGAGCATATCCATGTCGGCATTGTTTCTGCTGCAGGCTGACCCCTACACAGTGACATGCCCAGCCCATGAGCCCCAGAGATCATCCCCAGATCACCCCACCCTGCCACAGCAGCAGCAGCAGGCAGCAAACCTTGGACATGATCCAAAGCTGCGCTGCAAGATCACGCGATCTAATCCATTCGCTGATGGCCGTCCAGGCAACACGCCTCCATCTGCTCTAGCAGCAGCAGTGGCAGCAGCACGGGCAGCAGCTGGTCTGGATCACGATGATCTGGATCAACACTGGGGTCCAATGTTCGAGCCTGATCGTCGTGATCTGGATCAGCGGCAAGACGAAGGGGATCGCTGGGGTCCGATGTATGGTAAGCCAGCAGTCAGCAAGTTAGTCATTGCAGTTTGGTGATCATAGGGTTTTGTGTGCAGCATCCTTCACTGCCAGAAGCTGGTCTAGCCCGGCTAGGGTGTCAGTTGTTGACCAAGACAAATGTGTTGGATGCACCAGGATGCACTGATTAATCTCTGAGCTTGTTGCGGTTTGGCCATTCTCTGTTCTGTTGCTGACCCGATTCTTCATCTACTACAAGTGCTGCCTATGGTACCTGCTGCCTTGCTGCTGCTGCTTCCATGGTGGAAGTGTCAGTGATCTGACGTACTAAGCTGGACCAGTGTAGTGCTGCACCACAGTATGTACCACTTCTTATGCTGCAAACCACTTCTGGTGATTGCAATTCATTGTGGATCTAAGATTAATCTGGCCTTAGTGACTGGTGAACTTCCGTACCCAAATCGTGCAAATCGTGTAAAAGCTGTGTCTTGCTGCTGCTGCTGCTGCTGCCACAGATCACTATGGATCTGACAGTGATCTGACTCCATTGGCTGGTCCAATGTTTGGAGGATCTGGGAGAGCATTAGATGACGTCATCGAGGAGGAGGATGAGCTGAGCGCTGCTGCTGTACTGCTGTCAGGATTTGAGCAGAACAGACCTATGCAACAGGTATGCCTTCTTCCGTACCATTTTGAATGGTGCTGTGCACATACAGTAATAGGTGCTTGATACCTTTCGCTGCTTTGTCACGTAGTGGAACATGCCCGTATGGTAAATACTTACAGGGCAACAAAAAGCGTCACATGATGTGCGCCGTGCGTTTTGGCAGTGTCAAGCTCGGCCTTGTTGTAATGCCGTAGTGCAGGCCTTGCGGCACCCAGTGCTTACGCTGTGTTTGTGCCTCATGCATACATAAAGTGAATGTGTGTGGCTTGAGGTATGATGCTTAAAACAAAGTAAAGCAATAGAATGTACAGTACGGCCTGTAGTACTAGCATATCCACTGAAAGGTTTCTGTCTCGCTGTATGGTTGTCTGCAGTCACGGTTGCGGTACCAAAGTGATGATGGCAGTATGTATCACCACCAGCAGCAGCAGCAGCACTTCTATCAGCAGCAGCACCGTAGACGTTACAGCGCCAACGGCGATTACCAGCATCAGGACTCAACCCCATACCATCCAGCCGCAGTAGCAGGAGGCTTGATCCGACGACGATCCAGCAATGGGTCAAGATCTAGGGGTTTTGGGAGCAGGAGCGGCGCTGCTGCTGCTGCTGCCGCTGCTGCTGCTCGGAACAGGGCCTCATATGGGTCGCAACAAATGCATGACTCGCGAGGGCGGTTCATGAGTCATGCTGCTGCCAGGGCTGCTCAGGAGGCTGCCGCTTCCCGTGCTGCTGCTGCCGCTACTGCCAGAGGCGATCCTGCAGCAGCAGCAGCAGCGATGGCGGATGTGACCACAGATTCTGGCGGATCCCCGTGGGCAGCCATTACTGAGCCAATGGACTCCCCGGCGGTGACACCAGCAGCAGCGGACGATGCCGGAAGCGGACTTGATCTATCGGGCATCTCCGACATTCCAATCGTCAACGGTGAAGTGTATCTTGGCGGAACCACTGGACAGCCAGGCCGTGCTGGCCGCTGCGCTGTGTGTGTAGTGCAGCGTAAGGGCAAATGCGGAACAGAGTCCGCACCAAAGAAGTGCCTACGACGTATGCTGCAGCAGCAGCGGCGAGCGCAGGCTGCTGCCGTTGCCGCTGCTGCTAAGCAGGCTGTGGCTGGTGGGGCTCTGGACTCTGTGGCAGCAGCAGCAGCGCCTGCTGAGGGCAGCAACAATGGGGCCACTTCTGCTGCTGCTGCTTCTGCTCCAGAGTTGAGACTAGAGGTTGAGGTACCTTCTCCTTTCAGTCCTGCCACTGCTGCTGCTGCCGCTGCTGAGCCCACTGCTGCTGCTGCTGCTCCTGCGACTAGCCATGCAGCTACAGGGTACCAACCTCTGCAGCAGCAGCAGGCACAGCAACCGTTCCAGCTGCAGCAGCAGCAAGTGCAACTACAATAGTAGTATGCATCGTGTCCCTAGAGCTTCAGCGCTATTGCAGGCTGCTCCGTTGAGTGATCTGTGTCATTTTGCTGGCACTTTTTGTTGTGCTGTGCTGTTGTGTGCAACACTAATGTCCTAGCCGTCAAGGACCCTCCTCTGCACTCAAGTGTTGCTGGTTGTGATTGGCCATGTAAGCATGCATGAGGCGTTTCCTGGTTGCAAACTCATGCATAATATTCTGGCCTGCTCGATGAAGCTGGTTGTCCGATTATACTCCAGCAGTAGGCTGTCTGTACCTTGCTCCATAGCGATTGATACATGGTCCGCTGATTTTTGTTTCTGGTTTGTCAAGTGCTGTAAGTCATCTTACATGCCGTACAGAGCTATCAGTTACTCATGATGCTCGGCAGTTTCAACAGTAGCATGCTCAGCATGATGATGGCTGGCAAACACACTAGCCCCTTTTCATACAAACTGTGTAAGGCGACTGATAGGGTTGAAGTGTTTTGGTACGTGAGAGCTACCGTCCGCCAATCAGCATGTCACCGGTAGCCAGGCCTTTCCTGTGCTATGGATGCATGGATCTGTTGCTTTCAAACCAGCATAGTGCAGCGCTTTCCTGTTGTATGTTCAGTGGTATCAAAATCAGTGGTCATAGTCTGGCTGTAACCGCCTTAGAGGGCTGGTGCATGATATTTGAAGGGCTGGTGTATGATATGGAAGCAACATTGATTAATACCTTGTATTCTTAGCCAGCACGTGTTCTTGCTGGTAGCGCTCTGAGCACCAGAGTTGTACGCTTCCATAACACAGCACTTCCTGCCGTATGTTCAGTGCTTGAAACCAGTGGTTTCAGGTCTGACTGTAACGGCCTTGGCGGGCTGATGTATGATACCTTGTATTCTTGTGCTTACCCAGCACGTGTTCTTGCTGGTGGCACTCTGAGCACCACAGTGTTAAGCTGGACTCCCACCGGGAGTGCAACTAGCAGCGCAGCTTTTGTTTTTGTATCTGTATTCTATCCATAACTTAACGCATATACCCTCTGGCTGCCCCCGTTTTTGATGAGTCAAATGCAGCGTGTCAGTGGATATACGTATGCTACATAACTCTTCACTGTATCGCTTTGCCAAAGTGTGTTTTTGGTCATCTTTTGTCATCTTCCTTAGAATCGCTGCAGTCATGCAGAGGAGCTGCAGTGTTGATCGATCGCTTGAGCTGTATTGAAATATATACTGTGGTATTCTTAGGAGGTCAAGGACATGCCGACAACCGAGTGGGGGTGTTGTGGCCCAAGGATTTGGACGTTGAGACTTACCATTGATAATTCCTGACTTCAGTCGTTCTTCATGCATGCTACCACCTTGAATAGCCTGTGTATGCACGTTCTTAGTATTTGTGATTTACTTGTGCAGTGTTGCATTGTCCTTTTTGTAGGGCGCCTTGACTTGTTTTCTTGTTGTGTCATTGTGCCATGCGGCTGGCGGACTGGAGAGTATACATTGTATCAACATACAACATTCAATCTCTCCCATGATGTTTGACTGTTTTGACTGTTGCTAGTTCTCTGTCATTTGCGTCGCTCCTGCAGGTGCGCATGTTTTTTCCCAACACATGTCGTTTTTATGCTGCAATAGTGTGCGTCAGTTGGAGGCACCAGGGTGGGAGTGGGGTGGAGTCTGTGTTCACAAGCCTAGTAGGCCTAGTTTTTATTGCAGATCTCTGCAATATCTCTGCAGTCATCATTTAGCGATGATCCTGATGCGTACAAGATTCTGGGGTATACTGAGTATCGTCGGCTTTTGTGTTTGTTTGCTGGTCTGCTGCTGCATTGACAGCTCTCAGAGCACTGCTTGTTGCGGCACATTCCTGTGATTGGTTTCAAGTGGTTGGTTCTGATATTTGATTGTTTGCAAGGTTCTCAGCTTATGCCAAATGCAGTGGTTCATGTCGTGCTGAGTTTTAAGGACCATGTCCTGCGGGGTTGGTTGCTTTTGCAGTGACTTGGGGTATGTCATTACACTTGTATTGCTGTGTAAATGTCCTGGGGTTATACACGTAACGAGGTTGTTGCCTGTGATTGCTTGTGTTTGTCTGGCAGGGGGTACATGCTAAATGTGCTTGCTAAACTGGCAATGCATAGTACTCTGTCCAACTGTAGCATGGTCCCCGCTCGTGTTCTTGTCAGAAATTGATTGGCAGTGGTGGTGGTATCATCTAGTATTAAGCTGTTGTGGTGAGCGCCTTGTGGGGGGGGGGGCATGCAGCGAGTGTCTGGCTGGAGTTGTGTTTGTTCTTGCTGAATTGTCAGCTGTATGGCACTGCAGTGTAAGTGCAGCATTGTGCCCTGTTGTAATACCCTTATTTGCTGCAAGTGGAAGTGAACGCCTGTTGGTTAGCCCACTCCAATATCCGCTGTGGTGTACCTTATAGCCCTGGTCGCAATTTGTGAGTGTTGCATTGTTTACGTCCTTGAGCTTTACTGTCTTGTGAGATGTGGCTTGGCTCTGATTGGCTGCATTTAGTCATTGCTGTCAGGTCCGAGTAACTTCAAGTAATGTTTATAACCTGATGGAACGGTAGGGAATGTGAAGTCGACCCGACACACACATTACCCTCCCTCAACTTACGCTAGCGCTCTCTTGAAAGCGCTATGCGGAGCTCATTCATTCAACCTGATGGCTTCTTGGCAGCGGTTTGAAGCTAGCCTAGTTGGACTGTGATACCTATCTTGTCGGTGCTTTGCACCTTGCCACACTGTCTTTTCTTGCGCTTGCATTGTCTTCTATGACTGTTGTTTACCAGCAAATCATGGTTCTTCGCAATTGTAATGCATAGCTGCAGAACTACATGTGGTTGCAACTGCGGCATGAGCTTGTTGCAAGATGACCTGTTATTGAGGCTGCTATGTTTACTTGGTGCTTTTCCGCCATGTTGCGGCAGTGTTGCGTACGTACAGTAATCCCAAACATGATCTTGATCTTCAAGTCTTTAAGACGGTCATGGTACATGGTAGAACTTCTACCATCAACACACTGCCCCGCACATTGAAAGTGCGGGGCAGTGTGTTGACTTCATATAAACAGCTGGCCGGCCATGCATGTTAACATTGCCCCACATAAGTCTATACTCCGAGTCATAATACTGGAGTCCACATAAACAACACCTCTGGCAGTGCCTGCAATTGTTTCAGAAAGTCAGTGAGAGCTGATCAGAGCACAAATGTGCAGTCTAAGCCCTTCTTGTTCTGCGTGGACGAAGTATTTATGCTTTGATAAGCACGGCAGCAGAAGAATGGTCGGGGACCCTGCATACAGGCAAGCCAGCTTTGTTCACCAGCATGCTTACTTCTGCCTTCCTTTCATGCTTGTTTTCAATAATGATCACAAACTATTATGAAGTTTTACTTCTGTTAATGGTCTTGCTGAGGTGTCCAAAACATGCCAGTATGCACCCTGCCCGGACTCAAACATCAGTAAAACCACCCTGGCAGTGGGACTCATCATCATTATCACACATATTTGATACAAGAATCAGTAGGATTGCAAAACAAGCAAGTGCATTTTTTCCTTTGTGATGAGAAACCATCACAACCCAACCACAAAGAGAATTGCATGCCCCCAGAAAGCAAGCAGTAGGGACCGGGTGTGGCCAGCAATTACACCACCAAGCATAAGGTGTGCATGACACTGCAGCTTCGCCAGCGCACCTATCTTGTTGCATTGGCTCAGTTACTTTTGATGAGCGCGCTACATAGTGGTGGGTCACATGGTGCAATAAATAGACCATGCTGCAGCCACAACAGCAGCTTTGCTGATGCTGGAGGCTGCTGTGACTGCTGCACACGTGGACGTGTATAACTGAGATGGGCGCAAGTGCTGCGACACCCAACATGTCTCTTCAAGCTGACAACCTTCATCACCTGACTATATCACACATAGGGCCGCTACTCCCCGCCACAGCAGCTCATACTGTAGGGATAAGCACCCAGCTGGCTATGACAGGCCAAGCAAGTACATGTAGATGTCAGCACCCACCAAGCGCATGGAGCACGAGATTACAGCAGATCTGTACTTGTCTGCCTGGGAGGAGGATGCGCAAATACATACTGTGGCAACGTACCCCGGTGGTGCAATGTCCTCAACAGCAGCATAGCTGCTAGGGCCTCCTCGGACAACGATACACCCATCTCTGCAGCAAGTGCTCAGCTACATAAACCAACCAAGGTAGAGTGACAAAGCAGGGGTGAGAACAATATGCGCTTGGCAGGCTTCGTGCTGCTGCTGTTGTATGGCTTTGAGCTGTACAAGCGTCTCAGAACACTGAAGTAAAGCGGGTTGGTGCTGCTCTTGCCCTCACTGGTTGGGTTTGGATGTGCTGTGTGACTATGCTGGATGCCACTGCCAGCGCTGCTTGCCCCCAACGGCCAGCTTCCGTTGCCAGCTGAACTACTGGTGATGTTGCTGCAGTCAGTGAGGTTGGTACCATGGTAGCACTGCGTCCCGTTGCTTATTGGCCAATTCCGTAGCAGCTGAGGTACTGTTGCAGCGGCAAACACCAGCACAAGGCCTACCGCCACCTTCTGACAGCGACGCATGCTTCAAAATACAGACAGTTACATGTATCAGAGTCTTAGCTTCAGCACAGCCACGATCAGGAGCACAACCCTTTGTATCAGATGCTGTCGCAGACGCCCCGAAACCACGTGCAGCTTCTGCGCTGGTAATGCCTCCAACGTATATACATGAAGCTTATGTACCGTTTTGAGGCTTTTATGTAGGCTGATTCGGCGTTAGTCGCGAGGCCCTTATCTGCCACGTAGGCGCGCCGGTGGTGTCCATGGCCTAATCATGAGACTCCCGCGTGCAGACGAGGACGGGCACGAAGGTCAACGCTGTAACCATGCACATAATATGTTTGCTACAGCACACCTTAGTGGATAGCTTGCAGCGATCGGACTCCATCGCGTACTGCTTAGGTCTCCAGTACTTGACTACTAGTCAAAGCGGTCTTGCACAGGTCAAGCCGTCCCAGGCGCCAAATTTGTTGAGGAAGCAACAACCAAACCAGAGCTCCAAGGTGGGCGTGATCTGCTTTAGGATCCTGCAGCAGCTTAGCTTAGTCTTGCCGCTAGACTTCTGGCCGAAAAATAGCCACAATATAGCCGTTGGAGCTATTTTGGCCCCATATACCCTTTTACGCTATATAACGCTTATACGCTTGGTTCCGATGCCGTTTGAGCACTGCTAGCCTGCCTAAACGCACTTTTGTCTGGCTATTTATGGCCATTTATGGCTATATTGGGTCTCAAAAACCTTGAATATATAGCCACGAGATAGCCATATAGCCATTATCGGCAACTGCTGCAGCTATCATTCACACGCCAAAATTTGGCGGCCAAATAGCTTGCTGTTAGGCAGCTTGCACGCCCAGCATCCGATCTTCATCAACTCGCATTTAGGGTGTTTCCTCATAGCCATGGATGCTGTCTGCCCACGCCTGGATCCCGCGTCCCGCCCGGCCCCACAAGCTACGGGCTGCACGTAGCTGACCCGCTGGACGCCAATGACCCCAGCAATGCGAAATTATTGTTGCATATACATTAGCCTTGTCAAACAAAGATTGGTGCGCTTGAGCAGGTGAGACTGTCTCACCACTACTGCGCTGAAGTCCACGCTACAGTACCGCAAACGCGCTAAAGGTTCGCGCGTAAACGTGTTATGCTCAGCTGCACGCGAATGCTTGCATCCGTCCAATACTGCACCCCTGGTTAGACGCAAACTGCCAAATTTCAAAATCACGCCAAACCCCAAGCCTATAGCTAGCTAGGCCTGTAGGCCTATAGGCCTGGGCAAGGACAAACCCTCAGCAGTTTAAATCACGCTTCAGGCATAAAAAGCCAGCTAGGGGGCTCCAGGCAGCTATATGTAGGCGTGTAGCCTTTGTAAGCGTGCTTATGGCTGCCCCAGCCCTTCAGGGCCTGAGCGGCCCCCGGGGGTCCGGGCACCTCTGTAAATGCACATGTGCATCGATCAGCCCGTGCGAACGCAGGAACCAACAAGAACACTTCGCTCTTGCGCCACGCGAACTCGAAACATGTTCTTTGTGTCCGCATGAAACCCACTCAAACCTTCAGCGTGTTAATATTTACGTTACTGCATCAGCGCTGTGAAAAGCTGCCGTGTCCACGGTAGCATAATTAGCAGCAAACCTTGCATTGAGCAGACTCAGCCTGATCTGGCATACAGACAAGCAGTAGCCCTACATCCGCTTGCCATTGCTTCACTCAATCAAACATGTGTACACATGCGTCCGCAGTACTTCAGCAGGGTAGCAGTCAACTCTATGGGCCTTGTGCGGGCCTTGCGCTCTGTGAGCCCCTGATGTGTCTGTGCGCAGTGGCAATTGACACGCAAACAATGCTGCCTGTTATGACTGCTTCAGCTGTGCCAATGCTTATGTATTCCCCTCCGGTCCTCGACTCACGCGCAGCTAGCAAAACACGCTTCAAAAATGACATAAGACCCAGCAAGTGAGATTGAAGTCACCGACACAACCTTCACTGCCATGTACCTGCAGGTGGCTATACTTCTACACCGTTGAATACATGATATTGTATGTACGCCGCCGTAGTAATTCAGCAGCAGGGGGTGGTGTGCCACACTTGGCAAGTGACACGCTGTGCTGCTTCTGGCAGAAGCTATAGAAGCACAGCCCAGCAAGACCCCATAGGGTTTGATACCCCAACTGCAACTCACGTCAGCACTGCTATCTAGATGCATATGCATGATGCATCTGACAAGCTGCTTGGCTGCACACGCTGCTCTTGCAGACGCACGACAATGGAAACGTTTGTGAATCTTTACAGAGCAACAAGTAACTTCATCAGGCTACCATGGCGTACCAAAGACACTGTAAGTGCTTGGTATGGGTTGCTGTATTGACTGATTGCATCCATGCACCTGCACAGCTACACCATCTTGTTATAGAGTGACGTAACTGCTTGACATACAGTCTAGAATGGTGTCAGTGTCTGACCGTTGTGCAGGTTGTGGCTGATTTGGCTTGTTCGGGGTTCAACCATAGTTAGTCATATTACAGGAGCTCGACTAAAGCGGCCCTCTTTCCTGCTAGCTGTTGGTTGCTGCTGACTGGCATGTTCTGTTTGATTTCCATCACATGGTGCCTTGTCTCGCACACACCATTAGCTGAGCCAGCCGTGCGAGTAGCGTTTGGCAAATTTGCCTTACAACACAAAGCAGACGGAGACAGCATCCGACACCTATCGGGCTATATGCGCACTGATACATGGTTGCTGCTTGTTGTGTCTTGGTCGTAGGTGGGACAACTGCCGGTTGTGGCAGTTGCTGCCGAGGCATCGCCGCCAGCAGCGGCAACAGTACCCACCATCTTGACTGCCCATCTTTTGGCAGTTGGGGTGGCTGTGTCGGCTGGCTGGAACTCTGCGCTGAAACTCCTGCAGAGTAGGAGACAGAAGTTCAAGCTTGCTCAGCGAGCTGGCCAGGTTGGCACTTTCCTGACTCTGTTGTTTACCGCCGGTGCAGCACTCAACTATTGGTATCAGAATGGTGCACTCGGCGGTGTGTGTGTTGTGGGTCGTGCAGTTGGTGCTCTATTCTCGTATCTGGCGACAATTGCGTGAGAGCACCAACTGCACAACCCACGGCACACAGACTGCCGAGTGCATAATCCTGATACCAGTGATTGAATGCTGCACCAGTGACAAACAACAGAGACAGAAAAGCGCCGGCAAGCTGGTATCCCCGTTTGAAGTTCCGCGCTGAGTTCAATGCAGCCGCAGCAGCTGTAGCCACGAGGAAACTTGGAGTCACTACTGGCTTGTGGAAGACGAAAGCTTGAGCCGCCGGCGGATAGAGCGGTCACTTCAGTACATGCATCCAACGTTACAAACACCAACACCTGATGGGCGTCGTGTGCAGTCTGGGGTTTACGCATTGCAAGAAATGTGTGGTATGCTCTTGGTCAAGGCTTTTTATAGCCGGTTGTCACCATATTTGACAGCTGCTGACAGGAACACAATATGATGGACAATGATTGAACCAAACATTGAGGTGATTCGGAACATGCACAAATCTGGCAGAGATTTGAACTTTTCCCCCAGTGCGCTGAACATCACTGTGGGGCATGGCGGACCTGACGTATTTTTATTGAAGTGCATACTTGGTTTATTGCAGCCGATGTTATTGTGCTAGGTGTTAACTGGCATCAATTTGGCTTGCTGTGGCTGGCTGGACTGCCTCGACTTTTTACAGCCGATTGTTCGGCTCATTATGTTGTATGCAATGCACTTTTTGTTACTGCTGTGGATTCAATCTTCTATATGCGGGAAGTAGCAGTGCAAAGATATGGGGTGGCATGTTGTGGTCGCCAATTTGATGCATATTGTCCAGGCAGGTCCATTTTGGATGCACATATGCGTAGTTACTTCTTTTGACAAGGCATACATCCTTTCTGCTGCACAAGCAGACAAACCACCATGGGCCAGAATCCTGTGGGTTAATACGTGCGGTATTGCATCCTGGCCGCCAGATTAGTATGCTTGTGCTGTGTCCTGGCACTGTGATGGTTTTGTGACCTGTCCATGCATGTGTTGTCGTGATTCTCACTTGACACTTGATTCAAGGACATTGCACAATGCCCAGCAAGTTTTTGCCTTAAGTTTTTGTGTCGACATAAGCAATTGATTGTTTAGCTTGTTCGCTTCATTTGTTTGCATTTTATTGAGTTCGATATATATCTTATATATACATTATTGCTCACAAGCGAGTTTCACTGCATTGCTCTACAGGTTATAGCTGCAAGATGCTATGTGCGTCAGCTGCGGGGTGGGCATTGCTTTTGGCGGGGCTTCATGGTCTAGCAGTCTAGCAGATGTATGTACACCGCAGTATACCCAGCTCAGCAGACTGGGCCCGGGGCCTGGTGGTGTGCTGCTTGCATGTGTGCATGCCACGTGGAGCCACTACACGTGCACGGTGCACGCCATGTGTAGGCATGCATGACTTCAGCACTGCTGTGACCTACTTGCATTGCAGTAGTGCATGTCTGTAGTTGTTGTGCACGCTGCATGTAGTTGTGCATGCTGCATGTGGTGGTGGTGCATGCCTTTGGTGATTGTGCATACCGCATGTAGTTGTGCATACCGCATGTGGTTGTTGTCACAACGGCATGGCATGCCGCATCATGATGCAGTTGTGGAGGTTGACGGTAGGGAATGTGGAGTCGCCCCAACACACACAAGACCCTCCCTCAACTTACGCTAGCGCTCCTGGAAGCGCTGCGCAGAGCTCACTCATTGATTCTTGTGAAGGTTTTTTAACCAAGGTAGTTGTATATGAAGCATGTGGTTGTGCATGGCATGACTGTTAATATTCCTGTTGTACCAGACATCAGCGTTACTAGCCGCTGTGCTGCTGCTGGTTGTGCTTCACAGCAGACCCTGTGTTTGCACCAGGAGTGTGTGCAGCACGAGTCACATCTCTTGCTGGCTTGTGGGACCAACAGTTCAAGGCCAGACCTTCCGGCGCAGTCTGGTGTGGCAGTGTATTGTCGACTGCCGACCAACAGTTCAGAGGCTCTGGACTTGGGTGCATGGCTGCAGATATGCTAGTTGAGGGCTATGCTTGCGGGTTGTGTTCAATTGATACCATTTGGTAAATGTCCCAAAGTTCATTCAATATATGATTAAAAGGTCCCAGCTTATCATTGATAACCTTCGGAGACTGCATGAAAGCGCATACATCCTGCTCCCGGGACAGTGATACACAAGGCCTCCAATTTCAAGCCAGAAAGCAATCTGTGATAGACTGCGTTATTGCAGTAATACTGTACTG
The DNA here is from genome assembly GCA_002588565.1 of Coelastrella sp. UTEX B 3026. Taxonomy (NCBI): domain Eukaryota; kingdom Viridiplantae; phylum Chlorophyta; class Chlorophyceae; order Sphaeropleales; family Scenedesmaceae; genus Coelastrella; species Coelastrella sp. UTEX B 3026. The sequence goes on along the minus strand of NSMO01014482.1, from coordinate 5,066 downwards.
GGAAGAGGCAATATCTGTGGATGCCTGCCGGACGGCGTCAATTTCGCAGAGCCGGGTCCGGCCTAGTTTATGCCGACGCATTTGGCAACACAGTTGGCTGTTTCACACTGGCATACCACAACGAAGGGATATCTCGACAATATCACGTCACACATGTATATGCTGTACTCCCAAAAGAACTGTCTGGAATAACAAGTAATCAAGCACTGGGGGCATCGCATAGATTTGCGCTCCGGCCCCCTCTGGGAGGCAAGCTATGACGCTGACAGCATCCAGACTTAGGTTCTAGCCTAAACCTGCTGTCCATATTGCCAGTGGTCTGTTACATCACCTTGCCACAGTGCACAACACTGCAATAGCCACAACACCCTGACGGGGCCAAAACAAAGTCCTTACAACTGGCAGCCTGTTTTCAGCTGTCTAACTGAACCCGGTGGCACCCTGACACTTCAATGCGTTCATGAACGGTATGCAGCTACCTATAAACTGCCACATTCACATATATCATGATGTATCGTGATATGTTATGATCATGACAGCATGGGTTAAACCTGCACCAAGACTTCAATAAGATTTTTACCCTTCACACTGCCTTCGGTCAGCTACAGCACCTTGCCACAGTGTATAACATTGCAGTGGCCACAACACCATGCCCTGCGACATGGGTTCAGAACTTGATTTGGAATTGACTGAGCCGTGCAGCAGGTCAGATGCGCTGGCAATAGCTGCAGTGTCATCCATGGGGGTCGCCACCCACAAAGCTCTCTCAGCTGCTCATGATGACAACTTCACAAATTCTGGCGCAGACAGCATCCCAACTTAGTGCGATGGCCTAACCCTGCTGTCCATACAAGTTGCAGCATGTTTTCAGCTGCCCAAGAACGTCATTGAAACTGCTCCGGCACTGTGAGCCACCAACCGGGGTGCAGCTGCCCTGGTTTTGATCCAGCAGGCTGCAGCGGTCTGTGCCAATGATGCTTCCGCCGCCTTTGACACATTGGTAGTTGACGCATGCACAGGGTTGGTATTGCCAGCCCCAGTTGGGGGGAGGGACCCAGCCACTATTCGGGGGAGGGGGTACCCAACCTGCACAAAAGCACAGTTTGCGTTTGCTTATCAGCCTGTTGCATCAAACATGAACACAACACAGGGCAAAACGCGTCTCGGTTGCTCAGCACACACGTGTCTTTGAACTAGCTATATCTGACAACACATGTAGGATACTCCACCAAGGCTCCTGACATGTCATAACTTAGTTGTATACAAACTTCAACCACCTCTCTATACAATACATTGACCAGTTTGTTTCAATAACTGATGCTTGAAGTGGCAATCATGATATCATGTTTTTGAATTATTGGGGTTGTGCTGCCCGTGTTTAGCAAACATTGCTGATCCTCAACAAAAAGCAAAACAACACTGTTATGACGCACCTGGTGGTGGCTGCCAGCCTGGCGGAGGGTAGTAACCCGGGGGAGGGGTCCAGCCATTGGGAGGAGGCTGCAGACAACACAATAGCGCCACAGCAGTACATCACAGCGGTTGATCTACTCTTGTTTTATGAAACACTCGTTGAGACATCAAGTACACATTGACATGACAGGACACAGACTAGCTATGTTTCAAACTAGTAAGTTACTAGCACCCTCCGAGTAAAATAGTGAAAATGATCTGCACTGCTTGGGCGGTATGTACATGGCTCAGAGAATGCAAATACATGGATGAATGGATGGACAGCAAAAGCGATCAGGGCAAAGCAGCAAGAGCTCTGGCTGGCGCAGCACAAGCAGCAGCGGCAGCAGCAGCACAGGGTTACAGCCACTCACGTTCCATCCTCCGCCTCCGTTGTTAGGTGGTGGTACCCATCCACCATTGCCATTGTTGGGGGGTGGCCACCAACCGCCACCGTTGCCGCCGCCACCATTGTTGGGTGGGGGAACCCAGCCACCACCGTTGTTGGGAGGCTGCACAAAAACACACAAATAGCACACAATGTCACAGAATGTCATGTGTTCTTCTAATAGCTTACAGCCTGTAACTGAGTTGCATACTGTAGAATCATAACAGTTTTCACCAAGAGCAAGTGAATGGCTTTGCAGCATCACTTGGCAGGTTGAGATAGCCGCGGCGGCCGCTGCAAACAATTCGGTCACCGTCAGCGATGGTGGTGGTTGCCAAGGATTCAATGCCGCTCCTGCCGTCTGGAGATGTGATATACCATACTAAGCCGTACAGTGCCCCTTTGCAGCTGCCAGGGGTTGTCAGAGCACACATTTGGCAGTGGATGTGCAACACAATGTCTGTGTATGTGTGTGTGACGTCTGTCAAGCGATTGAAACCTTACAGGAAAAACAACGACATCCATTCCAGCTATGCCTTAGCACGTGATGGCAGTCATGCCAGTAGCAATCTGATATATACACGTTCACGGTATGCAGACCTCTCTGTAATTGGGTCACAGTGTGATAGTTTTCCCATCACGAAGGATTGTCGTACACTAGTTGTTCTGCATTCTTATCACAATTATGTTTAATAATAAAATGTTGTTCTACACGTCTTACCTGCCACTGGCCGCCGTTGTTGGGAGGCTGCATGCATAACAACCGGGGCAAGCTCATGAGTCAGCGGTAGACTTTGTAAGCACTAGGACTCAACCCGAAGTGTGACAACTGGTAAGACTGCTAGCTAGTATGGTGCTACTATATGCGTATAGAGCTCGTATATGCCAGAGTAGAAGGCTTGTGGAGGAGTCTACATGCTGGCAAAGAGCTGACTGATTTCATGTGAAAGGGCTTTGTGCAAAGGCCCTGACGACATCCAAGTTGTTGCACAAAGCTGACACGAGGCGCCTGAGTGACAACAGACTAGCAGCATGTCAAGCAGCAACGCTTGGTGGCCTGACGCTAGTTTAATTTGCCCAAAGCTTGGCTTGTGCTACTTGCTGAGAAAACTCTCGAAACGCGTATCGTCGATGTGCTGCAAACGGTCTTCTCACCTGCCAGGCACCTCCACCACCACCATTAGGGGGCTGCAAGCAGTAAACATACCATTTGCATGTGTTAGTCATGGACATGCGGCATAAGCGGCTTCTTGGCTACGACTGATTGGGATGTGTTTTGTGCCACAGAAGTAAGAATGCGAAGTATATCTAGCATAGATTGGGCCATGGGAGAAGGTGCTCGTTGTTGTGAATAGCCGGAGTCCACAGGCTAGAACTTACCGGCCGGCACATGTGATAAACCCAGCTTTTAAACAAAGTATACGGTGATAGTAATAACAGTACGCAAAAGGCACATGTGCTGTTCGGTCTGACACAAGCTGACTGCTGCAACTGTGCCTGCCAGTTCTTCTGCTTTTACTGCTCCGGCTGCCAGTAATCGCATATGCTTGCTGAAAGACACAAGTTCAATAAGAAAATATCAAGTCCTATCCAAATTGCTGATTCATAACAATACACAACCTGAAAGCCGGAATGTACCTGCCACTGACCGCCACCGCCATTAGGAGGCTGCAAAGAAACATCGAGGCATGTTACATCAATCCATGCCAGACACAATCACATTGCATTGATTTCATGATGCAATCATTTGAAAGGACTGCAACTCTGCAAGAAGAGCAAGCCTTGAAGACTTGGCATAAGAATTGGCTGATAACAGAACTACAGATTTTTGCCAACCAGCACCATCCTCTGCTGCTCTGATGCTGCTGCTGCTGCTGCTGCTGCTGCTGCTGCTGCGAGGCTAGAGACAGATGTGCCAGCCATGAGTGTAACAGACACTGTGTGGTTTAGAGCAAGTTACCCACCTGCCACTGACCCCCACCGCCGTTTGGAGGCTGCAAATAAACAAACAGATACGCAAGCGATTTCAGTCCATGTCAGACACAATCACAATGCATTATTGTCATGATGCAATCATGATCATTTGCAGAAACTGCAAATACGATTGCAGAAACTGCAAATCCGCAGCCAGAGCAAGCTTTGAAAACTTGAAGAGTCTGGGTGATATTCACAAAACTGTGCCAACCACCACTATCCGCTGCTGCTGCTGCTGCTGCTGCTGCGAGGGGTTGAGGTACTTGTGCCAGCCATAAGTGTAACATGAGTCAATCACTGGCTCGCTGGCGGTGCCGACGAAAGAACGGTTCACAATCAGCTTATCGTGCAGTCATAGGCACTGCGGAGTTGAGAGCAAGTTACCCACCTGCCACTGACCACCACCACCATTGTTGGGAGGCTGCACCTGCAGCAGTTGGCAGGTACAGGCACAATTAGTCACACAGTGGATACTATCACGTTGCAAGAGGTTTGTATGTTTGGAAACCATTTTTTGCAGAAGAAACATAACACAAAGCCAGGAGTGTTTAGCATCGCACGTGTTCGCTGGCAGTAGTATGCTAGCATAACAAAACCTTCACCAACACGCACAAGCTGGTCGGTAGGGTTGCAAGTGTAGCTGAACCTTTCATAACTGGTTATGTGATATTTGAGCAGAAGAACTTACCGGCCACTGTCCAGGCTGGCCCTACAGAAGTAGCAACAACAACAGCAGTAAAATTCTCAATTCATTATTGAATGCAGCAAGTGGTTGAGCCAGGATCCTCAGTCACTGAGGATGATATGCCATGCATGCCAATTGCCAGAGTTACTGAGCTGTAAACAACATGCATTTGAGACCAGTATAGAATCCAACAGTAGTCAAGAGGTCTATCCAGGCGGGGGACATCAACTTCTGTGCACATGTTTGCAAGAGCATCAGCTTTGGCTATGTAAGACGCAGGTTCAGATCTGCCGGGGGAACCCACGAATTCACAATCACAAAACATAAATCTTTATGAGTCATGAGCTGGCTCGCTGGCTAGTGCCAAGGAAAGAGGTCTACAACCAGGTTGTTAAGGCCTACCTGTCCAGGTGTCCATTGGCTGGGACCCATTGCAGCATTCAGGATGTCACCCACAGTCCCGCCAATCATGCTGCCCAGCATGCCTGCTGCATTGCTGATCTGTGACGATCCACTGCTGCTGCTGCTGCTGCCGTGGTTGTGATCATCATGATCGTGATCGTGATC
>NSMO01014481.1:0-21237 GCA_002588565.1 Coelastrella sp. UTEX B 3026 | reverse complement strand
GAGACAAGTCGCCTGTTCGTGGAGCGTGGTGGGGCTGACCTACTTCTGAAAATCTACAAGCTACCAAAGCTCACTGTAAGTGATTGGTTACAACACAGCTGGTAGCAGATGCCACTATCGTTCAATGCAAGTCCCATATGTGCACGCGTGTTAGACTGGTGGTGGACGTCGGCCAGCTGCCTGGTGCTGTCATGTCTATCTGTGCAGAACGGTGTTATGTGCTCCCCTGCCTCTGTGTGAGGCTCCACATGGACAGGCAATCAGACTTGGCTTACGTTTGCTGTGTCCTCTGCCTGCAGACTGTGTTCAATTTCTCCTCGGCCTCCCACTCACTGCTGTCGGTGTTCCGCGCACTGTCTGGCGCGCACGGGTCGGCCATCGCTGCCAAGTCCAAGGAGGCCGTTGCCCAGCAGCTTGCCCTCCTGCTGCCCATGGCTGAGCAGATTGGGCCTGTGTGTGTGCCCACCCTGCCTGCTGATGTGCGGGACAAGTATGCCAAGCAAGTGCTGGTAGTGCAGGGCCTCGTAGCGCTCACCAGCGCAGTGGCCAGAAACGTTACAGCCATGCTACCACAGGTACGTGGGAGGTCGATACACCAGACCACTGGCAGCATGTCAAGCTGGAGGCTAGCTGCCGGCGGAATCACTGTCCACTGCTGCAGGTTCACCACTGCACTAATAGCTAAAATCATGCCAAGCCTGTTGATGTGTGCCAACGTGCACTCAAGTTCATTGGACCAAGGTTCAGGGCTTTTGTGTGCTGAAGTTCAACTCACCCTGCTCTTTGCCCTGCATCTAGGTGAGCATGGGTGATCCGCCCCTATTGGCGAGCATGGGCAAGCTTGAGCGCATTGTGATGGCCCAAGCTGCTGCCTCAGACCCCTGGAAGCAAGCCCGTGATGCTGCCAAGCGGGCAGCAGCTGCTGCTGAGGCTACCGGTACTGCTGCCAGTGCCAGCGGTGGTGCTGAAGCTGGCACTGGTGAATCATCTGCCACTGCTGCTGATGGTGGTGATAACGATGAGGATGGTGCAGCTGGCATTGACGAGGACATGGAAGGGGCAGCAGCGGAACAAGCAGTAGACAGGTGCGCGGTGTTGCTCATGGAGGGTGGTTGACGTGATGATCAGGTCTCAGGCGCGAGGGTTGTTCTGCTGCTGATTTGCGCAACACTGGCTTATATGCAACTCAGTTCAGCAGACTACATAGCTATAACAGCTGCTCAGCCAGAGGGGCCACAGCGGTCTGTCCATAGCTGCTTCGGATTGCTTGTATGGCTGCCTGCAATGCAGCATACACCATTGCTGCTGCAGCCGCTGTATGGAACACAGTTGTCTAGTGTGATCATAAATGTCCATGTTGGTCCGTTCATGTGGTTCATTCTCCACAGGGCTGCCCCTGAACAAGCTGCTGGTGCGGCTGTAGCAGCTGGTGGTGCCACTCTCAATGGCAAGCAGAAACGCACTCCTGAGGACACGTCGTATGATGCACTGAGCTACCTGCTGACATCTCTGCGCACTTTCTACATGGGCACGGCTAAAGCCATTCACACTCCAGTCAGGAGGCGGGAGGAGGCACTAACAGCACCAACAGCACCTATGAAAGCAGCAGCACTCAACTTGGCACTGCTGCTGGTGGGCAACTTGCAGCTCAGACCATGGCAGCAGCAACAGCAGCAGCAGCCAGGTCAGGAAGAGATAGCAGAGCCCAGCACCGCTGAGACGCCCACAGCTGACAGCAGCAACAGCCCCGGCAGCTTGCAGCAGAGGCTAGACGAAGCAGTAGCCGCTGTGCGCGGGCGTTCAGGTCATCTCCTTCGGGTTGTGGAAGAGCTGAATCAAGTGCTGTTTGACAGTCGAAGGCACTACTGTCATTTGCTAGTGCTCAACTACTTCTCAGCACTGGGCGGTATGCAGGTGAGCAAGGACTTCTTGGCAAGGCAGTGTGTGGCAGTGTGCAGTATGCTTGCACCTTTGCACCTGCTCCGCGAGTGAATGGTCTTGGTGTGATCCTGAACCGTTTGGGTCGCCTGTATGTATCTTGGTGCCTGCCCTGCTGGCTCTGGCCCGTAAGCACTCTCCTGTTTGTCGTATGGCCGTTCAGGTGTATGCAACAACCTTCAATGAGGCGGCAGACCTGCTGTGGAACTTACTGGATCTTCAGGAGGCAGCTAGGTCTGAGCAGCAGGTGCCATCAAGACCCTCAGGTAGGCCACCGCGACTGTCAGTCGCTTGTTAACCGTCCACGCACATTGCAACTGCGTAAGTGTGCTGCTAGCTGCATTGCAACAGAAATGGGGTCATGCTTATGCTCACCCAGGGGCTCTTGCACCAGCAGGTTCAGGCCACACCGATGCTGCACTCAACATCGTTGGATGCTGAGTTCCGCATGGCCAAATATCAATGAAGATTAGCCCATCACTGTTGCAGACACCTGCTGTACAAGTTGCAGCTGGGCCGTATGTCATGTCTCATGCAATCTGCGCATTGTTGATGTTTGCAGAGGATCAGGCAATGCTTGATGTGCAGCCAAGCAGCAGCACACCGGCAGTTCGTACTGAGCAGCAGGCAGCACAAGGTGCGGCGGGGCCTGCTGCTACTGCTGGCACTGCTGGCACTGCTGGCACCAAGGATCCTAAACAGATTCTGGAGGCAGTCCTGGTCAAGATGTTGTCCATATACGAGCAGCTGGCAAATGCAACAGTGCTTTTGTCAGCACCACAGGTAACATATGTCAAGGCGCTGTCAGCTGGGTGGGAATTTGCACCATCTGATGGCTTCAACAGCTGCAAATCCATGCTGCATCATGCCACTTGCCAGTCTTGGCTATAGCAGCACACCTGCTTGCTTGCATTATGTCCAGCTATGGGGGCAAAATGTGATGGTTACCTTGTGGTGATTCTGTCAAACCAACACATCAACCGCCCGCCAGCTGATATCCTGCTATATGCCTGCTGTGATCCCAGGCCACGCAGATGTTGCTGGCAGCTCTTCCAAACTACGCCGGCCAGCCCCTGGTGCCCCCAGCCAAGGACGCCCTGCAGTTTGTCCAGCAGCTGCACAGTCAAATCCTGTCTGCCGTGCTGCCTCTGTGGAGTCATCCCAAAGTTGCTGCAGCCCCACCTGGTGTGCTGACAGCGATCATTCGGGTCCTGCAGACCTGCTCACAGGGCCCAGGACATGCTAGCTTGATCCTCAGGTACAGTCAGCGGCACCCCGCAGCTCGAGTGCAGGCTGCACCTGACCCACAGATGGTGCAGCAAATTGTTGATATGGGCTTCACACAGGCCAGAGCTGAGGAGGCTCTCAGGCGAGTGGGGGCTAACAGTGTAGAGCTGGCAATGGAATGGCTTATCACACACCCGGAGGAGCCAGCGGCACCTGCTGCAGCACAGGCAGCTGGTGCTGCTGCAGCAGGCACAGCAGAAACTGGTGCTGCTGCAGCAGCTGATGCTGCGATTACAGAGGAGGAAGAGCTCACACGGGCTTTGCTAGCCTCCCTCTCTGTGGTGGGCATGTCGCCTGATTCAGTAGCACAGCGAAGCCAGCAACCGGCAGCGGTTGCCAGCGATGCTGCAGGTGGTGCAGCGGAATCCCCCGAGCAGGAAGAGGCTGTGACCCCCCAAAGCACACCCAGGCCAGTTGTACAGCCTGGTGCACCAGTGCTAGGCGCAGTTGCAGCAGCTGCGGCAGTGGTAGGCACAGCTGTCGAGCTGCCCTCAGCAGCAGTCAGCAGTGCAGCGGGTATACCATCCCCCACGCAGCTGGTTGATGGGGCCATCCGCCTCATTGCAGCGTCACCTGCCACGGCCTTCTCCATAGCTGATCTAGTGCTCACCATAGCCCAGAGAGAGGAGGGCAAGGACAGGCAAGCACTGCTAGAGCGCCTCATGAACGACTGCCTGCCGCCAGCAGCTGATGCAGCGTCGACTTCAGCAGCAGCAGCAGAGCATGCTCCCGTCAATGCAGATATTTTGACACCAGCACGCCTGCTACTGTTGGTGCTGCACAAGGACATGACCAGCAGGAAGGTTGCTGCTGACAAGGGTATAGTGGACAGGTGCTTAACAGCTCTGGAGTCATGGCAAGCAACCTACACATCAGCGGTACAGGCTTTTGAAAAGCTTGATGGGCAGCAGCAACTGGACGAGCAGGAAACCAAGAAGCTTGAGGTGCCAGTGTGGGTTGAGGCCATGTTTATGCTGCTTGACCTCATGACAACCACACAGCTGAAGCCTAGCAGCCGGGAAAGTGCAGCAGCCAGGGCAGCCCGAGAAGCTGCCCGGGTGACTGCTGGCGCCACCGCGGCAGGTGAACGCACAGCTGCAGCAGCCGTTGAAGGTGCAGCACCAGCAGCAACAGATGCTACTGCACAAGCTGCGGTTGAGCAGGCTCCTGGAGAAGATGTCCAAATGGCTGATCAGCCTGCAGCTGCAGCACCAGCTGCTCCTACAGCTGCAGAGACCAGCACAGCAGTACCAGCTGCAGAAGCTGGTGTCGTCAGAGGGCCTTCTGATCCTCCACAGCTGGCAGGTCTGACTGAAGCGCTTGCCAACTGGAAGCCCTGCGGCATGCTGGATGAACAGCAGCAGCAACGAGCCACCACTGTTGCGCTTACCCTGTTGCAACAGCTGTATGCTCATGCTGACCAATGGGACAGACCCAACACCAGCATGTATGCAGCAGATGGCTCAGTGCCCAACCCCGGTTCAGCCACTACAGTCGTGCTGCAGCTGCTCAGCCACCTCACAAAGCGATACAGCAATGCTCAACAGGTGAGGCATGCCATAGCCAGGCTGGGGTGCATGTGTGACAAGCTTGTGTTGCAGCCTCCACAGACTGTGTATGTCGCCTAGGTGGTTGCAGGATGACGCAGCACATACCTGGCTTTTGGCTTGCATACAACCCGAATGAATGGAGGGTGGCTATGTTGCGCATAAACTGCTCATGGCAGCCAACAGCTGTTCTTAGCTGTTGTGAGACCCTGGTTTACTCTGCTTGTGCCATCAGGTGTTGGCTGCCGGGGCGCACCAGCTGCTGCTATCACTTCCTGCGGCCTGCTTGGCACCGTCTATCAGTAGGCAGGAGGGACACATTGGGTCAATACTGCGGCACCTGCTGGAAGACCCTGTAACTCTGGAGGCATGGATGGAGAGTGAGATCAAGAACAGCATGTCTGTCAAGGGTGTCAGAGATCCTTATATGAATCCTAGGTACTATGGCCAGGCCAACCCATCATCTAGGTAAGACTTGCACATGGGACGACCAGACTTGGGCAGTGTTGGCGCAGCCACTCCGTAGCAATCTGCCGCCCCATACTCGTGTAAGAACTGGGAGTACAACAGCAAGCACTGGCCATGGCAGTTGATGTTTCATGGGCGTATTGCGTTTACAGCGAGCTAGAACACCACTGCTGCAGTTTGCTATCTGCTATCAGGATGCACCATGACACAGCTGGTTGATGCGGAAACATCAGCTGTTGGTGGTTTCCTGATACAATGCCCTGTATTTTCCAGGTATACAACTGCCGCGTCCTTCCTAACCTTATTGGCGTCTCTAGTCAGCCGGGATCCAGCTGTGTTTCTACAAGCAGTCGGCCGCACTTGTGCCTTGGAGACAGCACGTGGGGAGACAATGGTGCGCCTCAAAACTGCACGTGAGCTGCAACAACCACAGCAGCAGCAGCAACAACAGCAGGTAGGGACTGTACCTGTACCAGCTAGCCGCGAACCATCAACTGCAGGAGCAGCCTCAGCTGCCGGCGAACCAGCAGCAGAAGCAGCGGCTGTAGCACCAACTACCCCTGCGCCACCAGCCACTGCTCCTCGCAGGGAGGGTGTTAGCGAGGCCGCCACACCAGCAGCAGCAGCACCATGTTCAAGGGAGGGCACGGCAGGAGGCACATCTGAACGTGCCATCACCAAGTCAACATCAAAGGCTAGCCGAAAGCTTGTGCCAGGCACTTTTGTTGACGTAGTGGATGCCCTGCTGGATGTTGTGCTAAGCTACAAGGGAGTCAAAGCAGCAAATGCTTCAGAGCAGCAACAGCAAACCAGTACAGCAGAGGCTGCGTCAATGGAGGTTGACGCAGCATCTGCATCAGCCACAGTTACACCTGCTGGCACTGTTCCGGCCCCTGCAGCGCAGGCAGCAGCGCCCAGTAGCCAGGATGTGACACCACTCCCTGCTGACCTGCTTCTGCGCAAGTTGAACCCTGTTGCACGGGAGGTTGGCATCCAGACCATGGTGCTGAGGCTGCTGGCTGATTACTGTCTGTTGTACAACAACACAGTGGGCTGGTTGCTGAAGCGTGACAGTGAGTGTTCTTCAGCAGATGTGCGTGCATCTCTGTTGCATCATCATCACCACCAGGCAGCCAGTGCCCAGCAAGTGCCAGCTCAAGAGGGCAGCAAGTCAGCAACAAAGTCCAGAAGTGGCAGGCACAGTATCGGGGGTGGGAGCACAGGCCGCAGCAGCATGCCTGGCAATGCAGCTGGTGGTCAGCACATGCAGGAATCCCACAAAGCAGGTGTTGTGTTGAAGCACATAATGCACGTTCAGCTGGTTGACCCGCCACCTGAAGGCGCGCAAGCAGGTGCCAGTGTGGCAGCCAATGCGTCAGCGCTGCTGCAGGCTGTCTGCATCCGCTCTGGTGAAGGTCGCAGGCGGATCATGAGTGAGGTGGTCAACACAATTGCAGCTGGTGCTGGTGGGGCGACCAAAGGTCTCAAGCCAGCTGGCAAGCCTGACCCGAAGCTGCCATATATCTGTTCACCTGGCGGCCCTGAACCCATCAAGGTACAGCAGGTCAAACCGCATGAATGGGGCCCTGATCAATGTGTTGAATCTGGCACCACAGCTTGCCTGAAGCAGCTTCTAGTTCAACTACTGTTGGAGTTTGATCTGGGAAGGTGTGCGCTGTCAGTGGGGAACTGACCTTGGTACTGATCTGCTGTGTGTTGCTGGTGGCGCTGCTGTGGTGTCTCAGGTGTCTGCGTTTGTGAGCCTCATGGGAGCCCTGGTGCAGAGTGGCAGCAGCTCAGGCATGCCGCGAACTGACCCACGGCAGTCTGCTGGTGGCAGCAGCATGTCTCTTGAGCTGCTGCGAGCCATGAGGGAGGCAGGTGCAGTCAAGGCGCTGGCACAGGTGCTCAAGCTGGTAAACATGGACCATGCCAAGGTACAGTAGCGGCTTGGTTTGTCCCAATTCACTTGAAGTCAGCACTGGCAGCTCGTGCTCCTACAATTCGCAAGTTGCTCTGCGAATACGCTGCTGCTATACTGCTACAGCACCATTTTGTGAAAGTTGTGCAAGCTGACTCATGTGATTGTGTGCGGTGGTAAGCCTGTACCACTGGCTGTGTACCAATTCCCCTGTGCCCTGCCTGCTTGCAGCAGCATCAAAAGTGCACATGTGATTCTGGCTCAGTGTTTGATGTACATTTACTAATACTGTGTCTGTCACTGTTGTTGCTCATCAGGCCAAGGACGCCATCAACGCAGTCCTGAAACCCTTGGAGGTCCTCACCAGGCCATTGCCCAAGCAGCCACAGCCAGTGGAAGACGCCCGAGCCACACAGCAAACCAGGCAGCAGCAGACAGCAACACGAACAGCAGCAGCAGCAGCTGCTCCAGCCAGGCCTCGTGTGGCAGGCGCTGCAAATGCCGCAGCAGCTGACGCTGCACAACCTGTTACAGCTGCAGCATCAGCTGCAGTGCCTGCTGCTGGACAAGCAGCAGCTGCCGCTAGCAGTGCGGCTGGTGCAGCAGCTGGTCGCTCCAGTGGCGAGTCTGGTGGCAGAGCCGCCATGGACGAGGACCAGCGGCCGCAGGTTGGTGAGGAGGCAGCCGGGCCGGACGCCCTGGCAGCTGCTGGGCGGTTTGTTGGCGGTGGTGCTGGTCAGGCTCCTGGTCAACTGCCTGGAGGCCTGATTGATCAGATCATGGACCAGCTGGTTGACATTGAGGTGGAACTGGATGCTGGTGGTCCTGATGACGATGATGATGACGATGATGGCAGCAGTGATATGGATGGCAGCAGTGATAATGATGATGATAGCAGTCATGAAGGCAGTGGGGACACAGACGAAGACATGGCTGAAGGGGCAGAGCATGCGCCAGGACTTCAGGTACGTGCCAGCGAACTTGATTCTTTGCGCCGGTCTCTACAGTTTCGAGTTGGCTGCATCATGGCATACACCCTCTGCCAGCGTAAAATACGGAGGCGCCATCTTACTAGTTAGAAGGGAGTTGGTAGGGTCGCACATGTTGCCCTGTTCTCCACTTTGTTGGGGAAAGTCCAGGCCAGAGAGGCCCTGGCCGTGCGCCTATGCGTCCAACTTCGCTTGTGTTCAAGGATCTGCAACAGCAACAGCTGCCCCCAACATGCCTGAGTTGTTGCCACATTGTGGGATGTGTGCTTGTTGGCGTTGTATGGTGTACAAGATTACACACCTGCCTCAGTTGGTGTCAGACACCGGCGGTCAAAGGCTGCTGCGGCTCGGCGGCAGTGGCGGCTGCACGCACGTGTGCAGCAGTTACAAGCGCCTCCAGCAGCAGCACAAGCTGCCGCTGTGGCTGAAGCGTGGGCCATTTAGTGCAGATACACCATGTGCGGGCTTATGTTGGGTATTTTTGGCATCTGGCCGTACCCAATCCTGCTGCTTGTTTTCTGCGAGCCTGCAGATCTCTTTGTGGTGGGTCGTAAAGGTTTCCCCATCACAAAGGATTGCTCTGCACTGGTTGCTCGTCACACTTACTAATGATGCATGTATTGATGGTGATGAGGACCTTGCTGGTTGCAACACCTGCAAGTCTCAGAATAGTCAGCTGATTGTACTGCGTAGATGTCCAACCGTCTGTCATCACACCCGCAAGTACAGTTCACATCCAGCAAGGTGTGTCGGGCATCACTGGCACTTACTGACAGTGTTTTGTTGCTTTGCCTGCTGCCTTTGTGCTGTGACCAGGGTGCCGGTGTTGGTGGTGTGAGTGATGAAGGCGGTATGGGTGATGCTCCTAGTCTTACCGAGGGGGAGGAGAGCAGCGAGGAAGAGGGCCCACATGGTGAGAGATAGCACAGCCCAAACAGGCGCCTGAGTCTGATCTGCAGCCACAGCTGTGGTTTGTTGACGCCTAGTTCTTGAGACTACTATTGCCTACAAGCAAAGCTGGTGGCATGAACAAGCCGCTGAAAACTGGAGTCATCTGTGGCCAAGCTTGAGTGCCAATCCTGGCACACACACTCCCTGTTTCTAGTGCGATAGGGACATAGGCACCTGGCACAGGAGGTGCCTCTATGCTTGGGCTTTGTTGGTGGGGAAAGGCATGTAAATCAAATCTGATTGCAGGTCTGCTGCATGTGGCGTGTGTGAACATTGCTTATGTCAGCGCAATGGGCAGCGCTGTTGATGCCTTCACGTTGGATGCAGGCCTCTAGTGTCTTACATGGCAACTGACTGCTGTCAACTGTCTTGCTGCAGCTGAGCTGGTGCTTGGCGATGGTGGCTTCATTGCTGCTGGTGCTGCTGGTGGTGCTGCTGGCAATGGGCCTGCTGGTGGTGAGATGTCCACTGACATGGGCAGTGACAGCGAGGGAGAGCCCGAGAGTGATGACGATGACGAACATAATCATCACCATCACCATCATCATCACGCCTTTGAGGATGAGCTGTTGCATGAAGATGACTTGCCCATGCTTCCACCTCAAATCGAGGGAGCACATCACGTACAGGAGGTAGGCTTTGTCACTTGCTGACAGGACGAGTCGGCGGCGGCAGGGGCAGCATGTCGTCTTGTTTTGTGTTGCACCGTGCTGACTGGCGTACCGCCACAAATAGAACCACAAAATAGAAACACGTGAATTATCTGGCTCTGCTCTAGCTTGGACACTTGGGACCAGGGGTCTCGGCCAAAGTGGGCATGGCAACCTATCTTGATCGTTATCTGTAGGAATGAGGCACGACTGAGTCTGCATGATCCATGGTCCATGTTGATGTTCAACATCCTGCATGCGTGTTCCGTCCAGGATGGTGTGGTAGACCCATTGGATGATGAGGAAGAGGAGGACGAGTACTTGGATGATGATGACGACGACGAACACAGTGAGGATGAGGACGCAGGCAGGGGATTTGACATGGGTGAGTAACACTTACTTCATATAGTGCTCACTGGGCCGGGGGGCCGGGGAGCAGGTCTTTCTGCCTGCAATGCTGAGCACCCTGCTAGCAGCCAATACTATGTGCACTCTGGCATGACCACAGTGGTGCTGGGCTACAACCCGGTGCCTGCCGCTTGTCGATTATGGTAGTGCCTACCTTGACGACGGTCGGGGGGTAATCTGCGACCACTGCTGCTTGTTGGGTTTGATTACGTTTGACAAAGTTGCCCACTTGCTCTCATTGCTCCTGTCTCAGCATTGCAAAAGCATACCCCTCTGTCTGTTCCCTGTTCATGCAGATGTTCCGGAGCTGCTTGATGTTGGTGGTCGGTTCAGCTGGGATGTCCCCATGCCTGGTGAGCTGGATGACATGCCTGCTGCGCTGATGATGCAAGGCGGCTTTGGCCGGGCAGCAGCAAGGCGCATACTCTACCGCCCAGGAGCATCAGCAGCAACAGCAGGAGTCTGGGATGACTCAGAGCCAACAGAGCCCTCACAGGATGCTCTGAATGGAAGTAAGCACTTCACCCCGCTGCTGCTACAACATAGTGGGTTTCACTATGTAGGACTCAGCATCTCTGCCTCTCTGCTGCTTGTCAGCACCTCGACAGACGGTCTAACCTCCCAGCACTTGGCCTGCTGGAGGATTTGCAGCATGCCTCCATCATTGGCAGCATGCAACTTTGACAACATGTACCTGTTTTCAGCCCGTTGCGAGTTGGAAGGTATTATCTTGGTATGTTCTGGCCCAGAAAAGACTTGTTCTAATTGGCCATCGTGCTGACCTGGTTTCACTGATATGTGTCTTTGTTTGCGCCGCAGCTGCCACAGTGCAGATGTTACTGTCTCAGTTTGGCATCAATGCTGGCGGTGGCAGTGTGGCTATGATTGGACCAAATGGCCGTCAGTACCGCGTAGCAATGCTGACACCCGAGGGCACCGAGCTGGCCAATGGCAGCACAGGCTCTGAGGCAGTGGCTGGGGCGATGAACAGCGCGCTCTACTCCTTGAGCACACAGCTCTTGCCTCAGCAGCACAGGCTGTTGGCGCTGCCTCCTCGTGTGCCAGTCACTGACAGCACAGCACTTTTAGAGTCAGCTGGGGCAGCACCACCTCCCACAGGCCCACCTGCAGAGGCCGCGGCAGCAGGAGCTGCGCCCGGGCTGCGTAGTCAGGCCAGCAGTGTAAATGCACTCACACGCCTGCTTGCGCGCGCCCCAGAGGGTGCTGCAGCGCCGTCTTACATCCGCGACGGCGCCCGAGCACGCCTGACAGCCCAGCGGCAAGGCAACCTGTTCAGTGTGGCGTTGAACCCCACTGGTATGCCCGGCACCCTGGGCACAGCCGCCAACCTCCTGCAATCCCTGGAGATGTTGGGACCTGGTGGCATGCTGGGTGGCCCACCAGGTGCAGGTGCCCTGGCTGACCTGGACAACACGGTGTGGGATGAGGCAGTCAACCAGCTGCTGGACGCACTGGCACCTCAGGGGGTGGGCAGAGGAAGAACAGCAGCAGGGGCGGCACCTGGGGCAGCGAGAGCAGGAGCAACAGCAGAGGAGGCGGGCATTGACCCAAGTGAGTGATCAAATCATATCAGGCCATGGCTGTGTGTTGGTACTTGACACTGCAACTGTGTGGCTTAGGTGTACTGTTTAGGCTGCTTGGCCATGCCTCTGACGTGATGCGGCCTGTGTGCATATTCACAACCCACCTCATTGTTCATCATCGTGTTTGTGGTTGTGCGCTATCTGGACTCTGTGCAGGGTCATTGGAGAGTCAGATGATCGCATTACTTCGTGCACAGGCTTCCCAGCAACCACAGCAGCAGCCAGCGGCCCAGCAGCCACAGCCGCCACAGCAGCAGGGTGTCCCAGGACAAGCTGCTGGTGCACAGGTTGAAGCAGCTCAAGCTGCTCATCCAGCGGCTGCTCCCGCTGTTGATGGTGCTGCAGAGCAAGAGGCACAGCAGCCATCTGCTGCTGGTGCTGCACCTCCAGGTAGACGTGCGCTTACTGAGGAAGCCATAGCAGCAGCTTTCCAGGCAGCAATGCAGGACGAGCAGCCTGTTGCAGCAGAACCAACAGCACCTGCACAGCAGCCAGCAGCAGCAAATGTTCCTCAGCAGAATCAACAGCAAGAGCAGGCCCCAGCTGCCACAGGCATTTCCTCACACCCTGTAGACGTGCCCCCTTCAGCCCCAGACTCTCCAACAGCTGGAAGTGCCGGTGGCAGTGCTGCTGCAGCAGATCAGCCTGCACCCATGGACACTGAGGAGTCACCGGCACTGGCAGCGACAGCTGATGAACGCACAGAGCAACCAACTGCAGCAGCAGATGCAGCACAGGAGGCTGCGGGTGATACTGCAGCTATGGAGGGTGTTGATGGTGGTGCCATGCATGAGGCCTTGAGGCAAGCAGCTGAGGCTGCTGAGGTCGACCTTGCCTTCCTAGAGGCATTGCCTGAGGAATTACGGGTAGAGGTGCTGTCAGCAAGAGGGGTGGAGCTCACATTACCCCAGCCAACAGCAGCATTGCAGCAGGCAGCGGCAGCACCGGCAGCAGACCCAGGTCAACAGCCCGTGGAAGCGCAAGCAGCTGCACCTGAAGCAGCTGCAGAGGCCGCAGCAGCTGAGCCTGGTGCTGGTGACACCTCAACTGCAGCAGATGCCACTGGGGAGCCTGCAGCAGATGCCCCTGCAGCTGCCTCGCCTTCTGGTGCTGCTCAGGCTGCTCCTGAGGATGAGGAGCCCTCCATTGATCCTGAGTTTCTTGCTGCCTTGCCTGAAGACATTCGCCAGGAGGTGCTGGCCCAGCAGGCAGCAGAGCGCAGGGCTCGTGCAGCACAGAGGGCAGCACAACAGCGCCAGCAGGAGATGGGCTTAGCAGACTTACTGGCAGCCATGGATGATGACGCACGAGCAGATGCCCTGGGGCAGCTGAATGACAGTGACCTGGCGCAGCTACCCCCAGCGGTAAGAGAGTATTTGTAGGACAGCATGCTTATTACACCCAGTAGTGCGCATCATGTTAGTCTGTTGCCATGCATTTGCTGTATGGTGCAGAACTAATCATGACGTGTAGCACCTCTGGTATCGAGTGATGATGTAGTCAGCTACTTTGCACTGCTATATCACGCTTGTATGCTTGCATACATGCTTGGCACTCGCTGCTCACGCTGGTGGTGCTGCAGATTGTTCGTGGCCCCTTGCAATCAAGAGCGAACGTCAACGCTGCCTGTCTGACGTTGTGTCTCTACTGCAGATGCGGGCTCAAGCACAGGCTCTCAGGGAGCGTGTTGCTCGCCAACAGCAGGCACTCCAGCAGCAGCAAGCAGCGGTAGCAGCCCAGCAGCAGCAGCATCATGATTTGATGATGCGCCGTGGCCAGTTGGGAGCTGGGGCCCTGGGGGGTCTTGTTCCTGGTAACCGCCTTTTGATCCCACTTGGCCAGGATGGGCTGCCCTTGCCTGGCAGCAGGTATGGCCCTCTCACAGCAGCCTTCGCTGGCCGTGCGGGCGCTGCTGGTGCTGCCGTCCGCGCTGATCTGCTGGATGCAGCAGACAAGGCAGCAGAAGAGCCTGAGGGCCCGCCCCTGCTGGAGGAGGCAGATCTAGCTGTGCTCATACAGCTGCTGCGTGCAAGCTTGCCTTTGAGCAAAGTGCACTTGCAGAAGCTGTTGCTCAACCTGGCCGGGCACAGCGTAACCCGTGAACAGCTGCTCAAAAAGCTGTTGGGCCTGTTGCGCTCCCTGCCCGGAGCATCAGCCAGCGATGATGCCACACTAGATAGCAGCGAACCAGTGGGTACCAGCAGCCAGACAGCAGCCAGCATGGATGTCTCTGATGATGGCTCCGCCCAGCCAGCGCAGCAGGGCTTGACTGCAACATTAGATCAGTTAGGTGCAGCAGTGGTTAACCCAGTAGGCAGATCAACCAGTGTAGGAGCAGCAGATAGCAACGTGGTAGTATTAAGTCCGCAAGGCAAGCCAGCTATAGTTAGCAGGAGGGTTCTTGACATGCTAGCTTATCTGTCACGACATAGCTCGCAGGTGTCAATGCAAATGTTGCAGCTTCGTATCCCTGCAGCACAGCAGGATGATAAAGGCAAAGGAAAGCAGCCTGCACTGGCAGCAGAAACAGCAGGAGCACCACGTGCTGTGGAGGTGCTCTTGGCCATGCTGTCTGCACCCCTGTGTCAGCGGAGTATCAGTTTGTTAGAGCAGCTTGCCCTGTTGTTAGAGGTGGTGTTGTCAATCGTGCAGCGGCATGAAGCTGATCGTGCTGCGTTAGCAGCTATGAAGGAAGCACGTAGAAAGGAGCGGGAGCAGGAGAAGAAACGCCAGCAGGACCAACAACAGCAGGCAACACAGCAAGAACAGCAGCAGCCCCAGCCAGCTGCAGCAGCAGCTGGAGGCCAACAGTCAGAGCAGCAGCTACCACAGCAGCCTGCTGACACTGGTCAACAGGTAGCGGCCAGCACAGAGCAGCCAGCAACCTCAACACCATTTCAGCAGGACAGCAAGCCTGATGCACTGCAGCAGCAGCCTCAGCACGCGCCACCCAGTGAGCTCACCAGCACCTTGGTTAGCATACAGCCTAGCCTCCTGCAGCAGCTTCCTGGGCTGTTGGCGCGTGAAGCGCTGTCAGAGTCAGCATACATCAGCATTGCCAAGGTTATAAAGCTTATTGTCGAATCGGCCCCCGTGCACCTGCCGCTGATGCTGTCTGTTCTAGTTGACGGGGTAGCAGGTGTGGCCAATGGCCTCCTGGCATTGCTGGACACTGCTGCTGAGAAGGGCATAGATGCTGACGCACAGCTGGCACCAGCAATAGGCACCAAGAGTGGGGTAGTCCTGCGTATGCTCTATGCATTACAAGGTTTTCAGGCTGAGGTCAAGGAGCGTGTTAAGCAGCAAGAGCAGCATAAACAGCAGGACGACAGCGGCACAGTTAGTGGGGCAGCCGTGGATGGCCAGGCAGGCAGCAGCCAGCCACCTACAGAAGGACCTGGTTCCAGCAGGGGCACAGCAGCAGCAGGAACAGCAGCAGCAGCTGGCGGTAGCAGCTCTGCTGCCGGCAGTGTTAGTAGCCTAGACCCTGTAGCAGCCTCAATTGAGGTTGACAAAGCAGTAGCCGCTGTGGCCAGCAGGACAGCACCCTTGTGGAAGGCTCTCAGCAGTTGCATCCTGCGGGTGGAAGATAACCTGAGGGCTGTGCTGCCACAACAGGCACATGCAGCAGGGGAGTCCGCTGGCCATGCAGCTGCTCGCCTTCTGCCACCTGGGGCACAGCAGGTGTTGCCTCTAGTAGAGGCATTCTTTGTGCTGTGTGCACTCCAGGGCGCCATCCCAGCAGCACCCAGTGCTGCCAAGGACCTGTTGAGCGCGCCAAGTGCAGACGTCAACATGCTGGGACGCAGCCCATCTGCTGCAGCAGCCTCTGGTGGTGGCTCAAACAGAGCTGCCACACCCGCACCTGCAGCAGCTCCGGGCAGTAGCCACCTAATGCGGGCAGGGTCTGTAGCACTTGATGCTGCATCATCTGCAGATGGCACCATGGCTTTCTTGCGGTTTGCGGAGCGTCACAGGCGCCTGTTGAATGCCTACATAAGGCGCAACACCAGCCTGCTAGAAAGCTCTCTGGCGCCTTTGCTGCGTGTGCCCAAGCTGATTGATTTTGACAATAAACGTGCCTACTTCAAGTAAGTAGTGTGTCCCAACGTTCCTTTTGAAGCAGCCTATGTGAAGTGCATAAGCATTACTGCAGTGCTTGCATGCTGTGCAACAGTTCATTACTTTTGTTGCATCCAATGGTAGGGCCCAGTCAGGTTGTCAGTACTCATTTTCCACACATTCAATGCTGGCTGCAGGACCAAGGTGCGTGCTCAGGATGAGCGTGCTTATGCTGGTGGCCTCCGGTTGGCTGTGAAGCGGTCCACAGTGTTTGAGGACAGCTTCAACAAGCTGCGCAGTCGCACTCCTGCAGAGATGCGTGGCAAGCTGAGTGTCTCATTCATTGGGGAGGAGGGCATAGATGCCGGTGGAGTCAGCAGAGAGTGGTACCAGGTGGGTACTGCAGCAACAGTCTAGGGCTGTCCTGCAGCTGGAGTGAACCAACACCGCTTCTGCCCCCTCTGTTTGCTGGCAGGTGGGGCTGGAGCTGCAGGTTCATGACTTGTGCCTGCTGCTGACAGAGTGCCTATGAGAGTGGAGGCAGGCAGCCAAGTGATGTGTGGCCCATGTTGTGTTGCTGCAGGTGATGGCCCGTGAGATCTTCAACCCCAACCTGGCTCTCTTTGTGAATGTTCCTGATGGCGGCACAACCTTCCAGCCCAACCCCAACAGTGTGGTGCAGAGTGATACCGGGGTCAGCCACTTGGAGTTCTTCAAGTTTGTGGGCAGGCTGGTCGGCAAGGCGCTGTACGATGGCCAGCTCATGGACGCATACTTCACACGCAGCTTCTACAAACACATGCTGGGCCAGCCACTCACATATGAGGTGAGCAATAGTAGAAACAGCGGCAGCGCGCACGTCATGTTGTCATCTGCTTGCAGTCCACCTGCTCTGTGCTTTTGTCAGGTCACATGGCAGGTGGAGCAACATGGTCTGAATATGATCTATCATAGTATGTTTTACACCCGTGGCTGATCTGTATGAGTTTTCCATTGTGCTGCTGCTGCTGCATTGTGTAATCGTGCAGGACATTGAAGCAGTTGATCCGGAATACTACAAGAACCTGAAGTGGATGCTTGAAAATGACATCACGGATGTCTTGGATCTTACATTCACAGCAGAGTCCGATTTCTTCGGGAAAACAGAGGTGGGCTGTGCTGGAGGTCAGGCGGGCAGCAAGCAACATGGGTTCACATCAACAGCCCTGGTCAAACGAGGGCGATTTTGAGTTCTCAAACAGCAAGAGCCTTAACAATGTATGGCCTGCAATCTCCGTCAGCAGGCGGTACAGCTGCAGCCTGTGTGACTCTTGTTGACTAGTCTTGCGTGGTCTGCTGCAGATTGTTGAGCTGGTTCCTGGCGGGCGCGAGGTCAAAGTGACTGAGGCCAACAAGCCTGAGTACGTCAACCTGATTGCCAGGCATCGCATGACAACAAGCATCAAGGCGCAGATACAGGTGACACTGCACAACACACGGCTGTGTGTATGCTGCCTCATAAGTTGGACTTGTTGGTGCCCTTGGACTACGTGTTGGTTGACATTTATCAGGTGGTGCTGCAGCAAGCCGAGCGTGGTACAAGCCCAGACGAATGGTATCGCAAGCATAGTCTAGTATGGCAGTTAGTACAGCAGGGAACGCTGTGAACATTCCTTATCCGATCAACACCAGAGTGGACATCAGTAGCATGCTATGTTGTTACTGGCATGCCTCAGGCTGACATATCGCGTTTGTGGTGCATCCAGGCGTTCTTGGAGGGCTTCTGGCAGCTGGTGCCTCGTGAGCTGATCTCCATCTTCAATGACCATGAGCTTGAGCTGCTGATCAGTGGACTGCCAGACATTGATGTTGCTGATCTGCGCGCCAACACAGAGTACACAGGCTACACTGCTGCCAGCCCAGTCATTCAGTGGTTCTGGCAAGTGGTGGCAGAAATGGACAAACAGGACTTGGCATTGCTGCTGCAGTTCGTAACAGGTGGGATTGGCTGAGGTCCATTGGGTGTTGATGTATGATTGGCCCTGCACGCACCAGTGTCGTTGATCACCCCGCAACTTGGCAAGTGGAGGTGTCTTAATGGTGGCAAAACTACTTGAAAACAGATTGACGCTGGCCAGCAGCTCGTACTCTGCAAATGTTCACATGATCTCAGAGTACAGGATCCTGGGTAATCCTGGACACTTGTTGCTGCCATTCAGAGTCAGCAACCCAGCAGATTGCGCTGGCACAAATAGTTCAACGTGAATAATAGTATGCAGGAATGTGTTTGACACAGCAAGGGTACGGCCTTGCTACACCCAGACTTGCCAGAGCCTAGCAATGCACATTAAACCTTCTCGGTAGCCAGCACTCTCCTCCAGCGCACCAGCATCATACAAGCTGCATTGCACGGGTTGCTGCCACCTGCTGATGTCCCAGTGCTTGAAGCACCATGTCAACAGCGATTGGCACTCCACTGTTGCCAGCATGCGACTGACCATTCCAATCTTTTTGGTGATACTCAAACAACAGCTGCAGGCTGGCAAAGAAGATTGTCACTTTTTTGAGTATTGATCTGAAGCGAGGTGACACATAGACTGTACCTTCATGCACACACAGCCTGGCGCATTCTGAAGCACCCACCAATTACTGGCCTGGCACCTGTTCTCCTTGCAACCCACTGATCGCCTTTGCTGTGAGAAGAACCACCTCCACTAGTTTCGGTCTGATAGTCGTGTTACCTGCGACTTGTGCAGGTACCAGCAAGGTGCCATTGAACGGCTTCAAAGCATTGCAAGGCATCAGCGGTCCTCAGCGGTTCCAGATCCACAAGTCTTATGGCACCGACCGCCTTCCCAGTGCCCACACCTGCTTCAATCAGCTGGACCTGCCAGAATACGAAAGCAAGGAGCAGCTAGCAGAGAGGCTGGCAATGGCAATACATGAGGGCCATGAAGGTTTTGGTTTTGGCTGAGATCAGTGCTTGCCTTGGGCAGTGTCTGCAGGCCATCAGTCTGCAGTAGCCGTGAGAAGCGGGGCTGTAATTTCATAATGTATTATCAAACACCACACAGCTATCAAACAGACTGTCGAATGAACGTGGCTGCTGCGACAGGCATGTGAATGTTGTGTCTGGTGGTCTTGACTGTCAATCCTTGTTTCGTATGTTTGTGTCTGTGCCGCTCACCAGACCAACACTTGCATATTAGGTTCAGTGGGCATTTCATGTTAGAGTTAGTTCAACTGTTAGTTCCTTGCGACATGGTGCCCGCCTGCTACAGCATCAAGCTTAACACTGTGGTTGACCGCTGAAGGCCAGTGGCTGGCAGCTACCGCTGGACAAACACTATGATTCTACTGTTTGAAGGCGCTCGACCAGTGAGCGGCA
The DNA here is from genome assembly GCA_002588565.1 of Coelastrella sp. UTEX B 3026. Taxonomy (NCBI): domain Eukaryota; kingdom Viridiplantae; phylum Chlorophyta; class Chlorophyceae; order Sphaeropleales; family Scenedesmaceae; genus Coelastrella; species Coelastrella sp. UTEX B 3026. The sequence continues at coordinate 2,045 of NSMO01014481.1, read as the reverse complement.
TAATACACAGCAGCACTGCATTCATGAGGCAGTATATGAAATCAACCCGATCTGGACGAAACGTGTCCCAAGTATGAACTGCAATAGCCCGATCATGGGCGGACGTCAACCCACCAAGCCCCTTGGCAGCACTACATTGATAACTGAAATCAACAACCATCAGACAAGTTACTTTCCCTTCTGGACGTTCCATTACAGGCCATATGCGCTCAACATTCGGCCGCACGTCAGAGTTGTCCCTGCGGCTGTTTCAACCACTGGAAATGGTCGATGACTACCGCGGTTGCATCTACTCTGACGTCAACCAGCGTTCATGCGGCTGTCGGTTCTATTCTGCCAGTGTTGTCGATAACCCGCGGTCACTGACCAATGGGCAACCTGGTTGTCTCAGCGCGGGGGCGTTGCTATCAGTACTTGCATCAACCTGGTGCTCATGACCACAGATCGAGAAGTCGGCACAGTCGCAGTCCAGCGGACATCATGCAGTGTGCGATGCCAATCATTCTCAACATGCTGATTGGTTCATGAGATCCGTCCATGTGACTTGCGCCTCCCAAAAAAACATGCTGCCGCAGCATAGCCCAAAACGGTGTTGGCTGTCCTCCTGTGCCCGCGAGCTCCGGTTTGCCAGGTTGTTGGTGTTTCTGCTCCGACCTTTGGGTCGCCTGATTCATGAGATCCTTCCATGTAACTTGCCCCCCCCCCAAAAACCGAGCGCAAGTTAGGTGCAGCAACACCTGCACATTATGAGCTGCCACTACAGAAGTGGTATCTGGTTGGCTCCATTTGCCCAAAAACCACTCCCGACGGTAGGCGATGTGAAGTCGCCCCGACACACACATTACCCTCCCTTGACTTACGCTAGCGCTCTCTTGAAAGCGCTATGCGGAGGTCATTCATTCATTCATTCATTCTACTCCCACACCTTTGAAGCCACTGGAAGCTGCAAGCATAACATGTATGCCGGAGTGCAAGTATGGATTGGCATGAGCGCTGCAGGCTTGCCGGCAAAATCCTGCGGTCCACCGCCAACTATGAACAGCGTGTGCTCACAATTCTAATGCTTTTATTTTATTTCTACTGCTTTTGGCAGTTGCTCCAGCTCCCTAGAGGCCGGAAACATCGGAAGTGAGCACAGAGCGCATGTAAAGCAATCCGTGCGTCGGCGCCGGCCGGCCGGCAAACTTCAGCAGTGCACCGCAGACTACAAACAGCTTGTGTTGATAGGGCTAATGCGTCTAGCAGCCGCATTTGCGCACTATAAAGCTGCAAGCATCACATGTATGCCGGAGGGCTAGTAAAAGTGACGTTGTCATTCTGGCGAGATAACAGGACGATGTTTGTTTATCACTGTTTGCAGTCATTGCAAACGATTGTAGCTTTTTCCTTGGTGCTTCTTAGCACTTTCTTAGTACTTTACAAGCCTTTCGCTTTCCCGCCCGCCCACCCTTACGGCTGTTGCAATATGATTGTGCATGCATGCATCGCATGCCGAGTTTCGCGTCATGGGCCGTGGTGCCGATAAATGAATGGAGCCTTGACTTTCTGCGTTGGTTTTTTCATAGGTCACTTGCACCGTTACCTGCAGATGGACGAGGCTCCAAGTTATCTGCGTGCACGTGCTTGCGGCATGAATGTTCAACGTTATGTGATGTTTTGTGCAAGTTGCCGCCATTCGCCGCTGGGCTAGCCGCAGCGCTGCGGATTCTTGTACGATGGGTGTGACTCACGCGGCCGCCCGTGGCGTGTCGTTGTGCATGATCCAGTTAATGGGGCGCTCGCAGTCCTTTGTACTTCGGGAGTTTGTTTACTGCACGCCTGGCGAGGTCATGCGGGCCTCGGCGAACATGTACTGATCCCTGTTTCTTGGGAACTTGGTGGTGAACTATGATGGACCGATCAGTGTACATATAGATATTACGTAGGTATGTTATTGCTGGGAGTAACATAAGGCGACGTACTTGAGTAGTATTGAAGCGGTGCACCGCAGCCACAAACAGCTTGTGTTGATAGGTGTAATGCGTCTAGCAGCCGCATGTGCGCAC
>NSMO01014480.1:0-21302 GCA_002588565.1 Coelastrella sp. UTEX B 3026 | reverse complement strand
CTGCTGTTGCTGCTGCTGTCATTGCAACAGGTGTGTGGTGCCAAAGGCCACAAAGCTGGGTTTGTCGGTGCCACATACGTTGACTGCCCCAACAAGCCGTGCTATCTGTGCAAAGAAGTGGGTCACACCACAGCGACATGTCCACACAGGGCCATGCCTGGCAGTAGTGCTGCTGCTGCTCCTGCTGCTGCTGGCCAGTCAACTTCACAGCTGCTGATGCAGCGGGAACAGGTGGGCAACCTGTTTGGAAATCTTCGTCAAAGGAACTGTAAAACTGTCAGTCAGAGCTACTGTTGAATCACTACTAGAAGAGACGGTGGAAATGTGTTTATGTGTAATCTGTTAAGATAGTTAGCTGCTGTTTGGATCACTACTAGATGAGACGGTGGAAATGTGTTTATGTGTAATCTGTTAAGATAGTAATAAAGTGATACAACCAGTGATTTGTGTAAACACAAAATATTATACTATTGGAAGTATGGAGTTACACTATGTTACATGGTAGTAGCCTAGAACATTTTCATTGCTAGAACAATCATATATTTCTGGTCAAGGTTGCTTGGGGCATTGCGGTGTTGCCCTGCACGCGTGGAAGCTCATCTCCATAGATAGCAATGGAACTGCTCATGGTGCCAATAGTGCTACCAGTGACTTGTTTGTAGTTTGGCCAGGCACTTGTCATATGGGATTACAGCATGCGGTTGAGCATTGGGTATTATGTCTGGCAGCACTGCTGCTGCTGCTGCTGCTGGTCAGTGCTGCTGATGGAGGGGCGTTGGCCCGGCCATGGACGCAGTGACTGTTTGTCTGACACTCACCTACTAGGCAGTTTACAATACACAGTAATACAGGCAGGTATTTCCAAGCTTCACACACGCCATTTGTTGAGTATTATCAATCCAAGTGTCCACCCCGTAACCATCGCTTTCTCCCTCACAGACATTTCCATGTGACATGCTTTTCACTGCGGGGTGCATTTCAGCGGTGCAGCGGCCCCTTGGTACCGGACAAGACCAGATGACATGATCTTCATTTGCTATTTAACACAGGAATAACGTGTTATTTTGCGCTGCAACATGCTGTGCAGAGTGGATTGCAGCGGCGCAGTAGCCCTATGGTTCCGGCACAATCCCCCACCTGGCAAGTTGAAGCAGGCCGGCAAGCCATCGCCATATCAAAGCTACACAACACCATCCTAGCGCTTAATGACAGTTCCTTTTTTTAAATTTGTACCCTATTATTGGTGTAACATGTTATCTACTGCAGAGTCGATCTCAGCGGTGCAGTAGGCCCTATAGCACCAGCACAGTCTCCCACTTGGGAAGTTGTAGCAGGCCGGCAAGTCATGGCCATAGCGAAGCTAGCACCCATCCCGTCGGTGCATGTTTTGACGATTCCCAACTCAAATTTTTACCCTATATCGGTGTAACATGTTATTGTACCGCAGAGTGGATTTCAGCGGCGCAGTAGTCCCATTGTACCAGCACAATCCCCCACATGGCAAGTTGAAGCAGCAATACTGAAGCTTCACACACGGCGGGTCTGCTGTTTGGAGTTCCCTGGTAACAGTGACTGTCACGTCATCAGTGGGGACAAAAAAGGCGGAATCGCAATCTGGAACTTCGCCCAGGTCAGGCAATATTTGCACTTCTCAAACCTTTCATCAGTGGGACTCTGTACGTTGATTAGCTTTTCATGGTATGTTGTTTTGCTTTGCTTGAGCAACAAGAGCAGAAGCATGTATGTGGTATGACTTGCCTCAACGAGCAGGCTGCTGTTTGGAGTTCCCTGGTAACAGTGACAGTCACGTCATCAGTGGAGACAAAAAGGGCGGCATCGCAATCTGGAACTTCACACAGGTCAGGAAGTTTGTTCCATATAGGATCAAAGTTGCACTTTTTGACCCATTTGTTGGTTAGTGTCACACACACAATCTGCATGTCAAAAGAGCAGTAGCATGTTTGCGGTATGTTGTGCCTCAAAGGACATGCGGCTTTTTGGAGTTCCCTGATAACAGTGACAGTCATGTTACAAGTGGACACAAGCAAGGCGGGATCGCAATCTGGAACTTTACCCAGGTCGGGACGTATGTTTGCAGTTTCTGACCCTTTTTGTCCGGCTCTGGTCAACACCTATCTTTCGCTACCCCTCCTCAGTGGCGGCTGTGATTGCATGAGGCTCTGACTGAGGCTCTGATTCCGTCACCGGGATGCTCTTGTGTTTAGCTTTAGGGGTTTCAGCTGAGTTACATGCGTTGACTGCCTTGTCAGGGCGAAGTGTATAGTAGCATGGGTGTGCTAAGTGTCTGTCGTGGATATCATGTTCTCACAGGTTGACGACCGGACATCTTACACTATCATCCACAGGGCTCTGGTCAACACCCTGCGCTGGGCAGGCTGGCTCGACAGCGGCTTTGATCGCATGAGACTCTGACTCCATCACCGGCCTGCTCTCATGATGGGGTTGTGGATTTATCGGTGGTTGGGATTCAGCCAAGCGACATTCGTTGATAGGTTCAGGGCCAGCTACTTGTCAGCAAGGAGTTGGCACTTTGCTCAGTGTCTGTTGTGGGTTGTATCGTGTTCTGTACAGGTTCACGACCGGACATCGTACACTACCATCCACCGGGCTCTGGTCAACACACTTCGCTGGGCATCCTGGCTGAGTGGCGGATTCGATTGCATGAGTGCTTCATCAGATGGCACCGCCAAGATCTTTGACATTGAAACAGGTATGGGGACAGTGTGTTGATACTATATTCTATAATCGTTGAGCTTGCCATTAGTTCTGCCATAATCTGTAGGTTTCTTTTTGTAGCTGCAGCAGCTATGGCCAGTTGATTGCATGACTGCTTCATCAGATGGCACCGCCAAGATCTTTGACATTGAAACGGGTATGGGGACAGTGTGTGTTGGCTGTAGATACTACAAACTAATCTGTTCAGAAACAGAAAACAAAATTGGTTGTTGGTTTTGGCATTGGGTCTGCCATTAGTTGTGCCATCAACTGCGCCATTGAATGTGCCATAACTTTTCAGTTTTCAGCTGGAGCAGCTATGGCCAATTGTCAGTATGAGTGCATTAATTAATCGCACTGCCAAGATTTCTGACATTGAAACAGGTATGTGGACAGTGTGTGTTGGCCATAGATACTACAATCAACAGAAACACAGTAACTATAAACTGTTTATACTATTGTTTGTTAGTTCTACCATTGGTTCTGTCACTAGGTGTCAGGTTCCTTGTTTTCAGCTGCAGCAGCTAGGACCAGTTATCAGTATGAGGGCATGATATCGCACTTCCAACACCCTTGACGTTGAAATAGGCATTGCCTGTGGATGGACCCTGACACCAACGAGTGACACAGCGATAGAGGATGCAAGTGCACATGATGCATATTTCATAGTGCTGCTGCCGCAACCACTGCTGCTGCGGCCACTGCTGCTGTTGCCAACTGTAAGTGAAACGCTGACGGTCCACAATCCCAACGGGTGGCACAGTGGGTGCAAACGGACAACAGAAAAGCACGTGTTTGAAGTGTGTCCACACCAAGCCTGCTGCTGCTGCAACCACTGCTGCTACCACTGCTGCTTGTGACAGGTGTGAGTCAAACGTTGGACCACAATCCCATGGACCCCAATCCCAATGGCTGGCACAGAGTTGGTTGCAAGTGGAACAGGTTCTATGGGGCAGAAACACCCACTGCTGCTGCTGCCACTGCTGGTTGTGACAGGTGTGAGCCAAACGCTGATGGATCTCAACCCCAATGGCTGGCACAGAGGTTGCAAGTGGAACATGTTCTATGGGGCAGACGCAAACAGGGAGCTCAAGATCTTGTTAGCAGGTGGGTCTTAAAGCCTTACAACATTTGACGCCATGTTTATATTGGTTACCATCAGAAACGCGGTTACATGTTGATACTTCCATTTAGAGTCCGATATGATACTCCCTATGGCGAATGAAACCAATCGAGGCTGCCATTGGCACAGGGCTATTTACAGCTTTGCAAACCCACTCTAAACGCTCTGTCTCTTTATCCGTTTGGATTCCAACTACTGCAGCTGAATCCGCACACGGAGGTGTTCTTTATTCTTTCTTCACATTGGCGCCGCCAGCAGCTACCGTATTTCGTACATTGGCTCATCATGAGCCAAACAGTGTGTATGTCATCACTACGTTGGCTCTGGTTTCGTTGGTGACCAACTTGATTTGTAGTATTCAAAGCTACACTGTCGTAACTGTTAGTAACTGTTCATGGACTCAAAGTCAAACTGATCACTCGTCACCGTATTCAACCCCCACCCACCCACACACACACACACTCTCCGCCAACACCAATTCACCAGCTTTCAACCTGTTCTGCTGCTGACTGTGGTGTTTGCATTTGAGCGACTCTGAAGGTACAGTGCATCTGCTGGACCCCCTCTCTCTGCTTGCGTGGTTTGAATTATAACCTTGCTTCTCTCCATTTGTATTGAGCATCGTGACGATTGCTGTGTGTGCTTAGGTGACTCTGATGGCAAGGTGCACTTCCTGGATCCTCGGGCTGGCAGCAGCAGCGGTGGCAGCAGCGTTGTCAGCAGCTTACAACTGCATAAGGCTGGTAGTAAAGTCAACTCGGTGGCTGTCAACCCAACTGGTGGAGCACATGTGGTTCTCACAGCAGGTAAATCCAGAAGAGTAGGGTTTAGGTCCAGAAGATCAGGGTTTAGGGTTTAGGGTCTAGGGTCTAGGGTTTAGGTGAACACTAAACCCTGAAATTGTGTCTGACTTCAATTGTCATGGTTGGTTGAATGTTGTTGTGAAGCAGTAACAGCAGCTGGGTTGCGGCGGCAGCGGCAGCGGCGGCAGCAGCAGCAGCAGTGATGGTGGTTGCACCAGTGTGGCATTGCTTTGCAGATGTGCAGTGGTATGATTATCTGCTGCTGCTGCTGCTGCAGGTGCTGATCACAAGGTTAAGCTGTTTGATTTGAGAATGCTGAGCTCAGTCAAACAACCAACCAGCAGCAGCCCACCCGCTGCTGCCAGTGCTGCTGCCAGCCCTGAGGCAGCAGCAGCAGCAGATGATGTTGCTGGCAGCAGCAGCAGCAGAGGCCGGGGGAGAGGGAGAGGGAGACGTGGCGGCAGAGCAGCAGCAGCAGTGGACAACGATTGGGCAGATCAGGACCCGGATCCAGCAGCAGCAGCAGCAGCAGCGGGGGGATCTAGCAGAGGCCGTGGCCGAGGTCGATCCAGTCGTGGCCGTGGCAGCAGCAGCAGCAGCAGCACTGCAGCCGCCGGCACTGCTGCTGGCAGCAGCACCACTCCTACCAAATCCAGCAGTAGGTCTGCTATGGCAGCAGCAATAGCAGCAGCGGCAGCAGCGGAACTCGCTGTCATGCACCATACACGTGTTGTAAACCATGCCGTGTTCAGCCCGAGTGGCAGAAAGATCTTGACAACTTGCCAAGATAACAGATTGCGAATCTGGGACAATCTGCTGATGTGTAATGGGCCACCAACCAAAGAGATTGTACACAGCCATGACTTCAATAGGTACGTCAATCCGTAATTTTGTCATTTGTAATTTTGTCATATCTGCCAATGCTCATATCTCAGTCACCCCGTGTCAGTTGAGTGCTAAGCACCTTGTCAGGATAATAAGATTGCAGAAACAAATTGCAGGAAAAAGAAATGAAATTGCAGAAAAACATTGCAGGGTTTGACCTGTTGATACGTCTCCAGCATCCAAAAACGAATCTACGCAAAGTGCACAGCCACGACTCTAATTTGAGATGAGGGCTAGTTTGAGCACGAGGTCTTTCTTTCTTTTTGGCTGGCTGGATGGTAATTTTTCTGCTCAAGAGTACGATGTATTGCTGTGGGTCTTTACCACTGTTACATTATACAATGATGTGCCACCAGGTTGCCCCTCATTGTTCTTATTAACGGTGTTATACCAGCTCTAAACTCAGCGATGTTAGATCACTTTTCTGTGAGGTGGGCCAGCCTCGAAGGTTGCCTAGCATAAATGCAATGGGGCATATGCTGGTTGTCAAGCGGTCCACCACTACAGAACTCCTGCCGGGCATTCACAGTCACCATATCACATTCAAATGAGGTCTAGGTTGAGCACAAATGAGGTGTAGATTGAGCACAAATGAGGTCTAGATTGAGCACAAAGCCTGGTGTTTCTTGACCACTTATCTGTGCTACACAAATGTAGCTGACAATCTGCTACCTCTCCCATTGCTGCTGCTGCTGCTGCTGCCGCTGCTGCCTAGGTACCTGACTCCTTTCAAGGCCGAGTGGTTCATGAATGATCCATCAGAGAGCAAAATCATCTGCGGAAGGTACACATGGGCGGGCTTATGTTTGGTGACTCCAGCTTCTGGCCATACTCGGTCCCTGCTGCTTGTTTTCTGCGGCCATGCAGATTTCTTTGTGGTTGGGCTGTGACGGTTTCCCCAGCACAACGGTATCTTATACACTCATTGTTTTGTATTCTTTTTACTGGATATTGTGTGTAATGATGACAAGGTTTAGGTATGCAGTGGCTGCAGCATGCTTGTTTGATCAGCAAAGTTTACAGGGTTTTACTGCTTGCCCATTGTTAGGGTTGAGGGTTATTGCATGGTCAGTATAGAAGACAACTTGGTGTCTGCAAACAAACGAACAAGCATAGTGTTTTCAGCTAGCACATATTTGCATACAGAAATTGCAGCTGTTACAATTGCTTTTATGTCTAATCTGTTCTGGCAGCACATACTTTCTACTGTTAGTCTGATAGAGTGAGCTTTTAATGCTCGTATATACATGTAGCAGCCTCTCTTAAACGCTTTACTGAATGTAGCCACAAATCAGGGGACCTGGCGATATAGATATAGCTCTGCATCCCAGATTTGGCTTGCATGTGCTCTGCACAATGATCTAGCCAGCATATCTGCCTGTACCCAACATGGCGAGTGATTGCTTTTACGGTATAGATACTGCTCTGCATTCCGAATGTCTTGAGTGCTGTCAATGTCAAAGTAATGCTGGTATGTATGTGTCAGAGGACTTTGGCGGCATAGCTCTGCACCTCTGTATTGACTTATCTGAAGCAACTATGGGGCCAGGGTCTTGACCCTGTGAGCTGTTACGGCTGGCCAGAACACACACACCATATGGCTGAAGTATCAACACGCATCTCTTGATAGTATACCTGAGATCATTTGCAGGTAAAGTTCAGAGGACATTGGTGGTATCGCCCTACACCCAATTGACATACCTAGAAGCAACAATGGGGCTGGATTCTGACACTTTGTGCGGTTGCGGCTGGCCGAAACAGACAACATATGGCTGTAACACCATGACGTCTCACTTTTTGTAAGTGGCTAAATTCGTCTGCAGGTACATATCAGAAGACTTTGGTGGTATCGCGCTACACCCAATTGAAATATCTGACGCCACAAACGGGCAGGTTTCTGACCCTGTGTACTGTTACAACCTGCCAAAACAGACAACCTATGGCTGAAACTTCATGACATCTCACTCTCAGATCTGGCCGAATTCGTTTGCAGGTACATATCAGAGGACTTCGGTGGGATTGCTCTACATCCCATTGACATATTTGACGCAACAAGTGGGCAACTGCTCCAGCAGCTGACAGATCTCAACCTGAGCACAATAACACCCGTGAACAAACCACATCCAAGACTGGACATCATCATCAGCGGCAGTAGCAGGTGCGCTAGACAGTGCTTAATCTTGCTGAAGTGCCTTGCATATTTTTGAGGTTTGGTTTTTGTATTCTCAACAGTGATTGTTGAGTGTAAGTCACAAACATCAACTTTGGTACAATAACACTCGTGAACAAGCCACATCCAAGACTTGACATCATCATCAGCGGCAGCAGCAGGTGTGAGATACAGTTTTGTTCATGCTGAATGCCTTTTTGGCAAGCTTGCCATTGCTGTGGCAGACTTGCCAATGCTGTGGCAAAGTTACCAATGCTTTGGCAAAGTTGCCGATCGTTCGGCACACTGTGCATCCATTGCAGATATCCTAGGTTTGTGTTTTGTATTCTCAGCAGTAAATGGCGACAGCAGGTTGCAGCACTGCTCCAGCAGCTGACAGACCTCAACTTGAGCACGATAACACCTGTGAACAAACCACATCCAAGACTAGACGTCATTATCAGCGGCAGAAGCAGGTGTGGAAGACAGTGTTGGTTATGCTTAAGTGCCTTGCAGATTCCTTAGCTTTTTGGGCTTGATTTTCAGCAGTCAGTGTGTTGACTGCAAGTTGCATCAAAATCTCAACTTGAGTAAGATTATCGGGCGTGAATAGATCACATCATTCAAGACTGGATACGGTAGGAAATGTGAAGTCGCCCCGAAACACACATTACCCTCCGTTAAGTTACGCCAGCGCTCTCTTAAAAGCGCTATGCGGAGCTCATTCATTCATTCATTCATTCATTCATTCATTCTTTCATTCATGCATTCATTCATTCATGCATTCATGCATTCATGCATTCATGCATTCATGCATTCATGCTTCCCTCGCTCCCTCGCTCCCTCCCTCGCTCCCTCCCTCGCTCCCTCCCTCCCTCCCTCCCTCCCTCCGTCCGTCCGTCCGTCCGTCCGTCCGTCCGTCCGTCCGTCCGTCCGTCCGTCCGTCCGTCCGTCCGTCCGTCCGTCCATCCGTCCGTCCGTCCGTCCATCCATCCGTCCATCCATCCGTCCATCCATCCATTCAGACTGGATACCATTATTAGCGGCAAATGTTTGATTGAACACACACAGATGCAATGTGAGTTGCCACCAACCCTGTGAATTGACTTGAGACATAAAGGAATTGTGCTGCCACACTTTGCCCTTCAGGTCACTGTATGAGTGGGTGCCTCAAGATGATGAGGATGATGATAGTGCCTTAAAAAGTGCTGCCTCCGGTCGCTTAACTGCTGCTGCCAGAACCCTAGTTCGACAAGCTACCGCGGCAGCAGCAGCAGCAGCGGTGCGATCTAGCAGCAACTTTATGTGCGTAGACGCAGATCCGAACGGTGGGGATGGTAGCAAGCGGGGGAAGACAAAAAGTGTGACCGGTGCTGGGACGAAAAGTGTGACCAAGGGTAAAAGCCTTGGGACAAAAAGTGTGACAAATACAAAACGTGGCAGCAGCGCAGCGGCAGCAGCTGGCAGGGGTAGGAAGCGAGGCAGAGGGGCGGCAGCAGCAGCAGCAGCAGTTAGCGATGATGACGATGATGATGAGTCTGATGGTGATGACAGTGATGACGAGTGAAGCAGGGTATTGACGAACGTCATGACTGCTTGTTGAACAGATCTGTTTTACCGGAGAAAGTCAAACAGAGCAGTGATCAAATTTTCTGAGCTTTTTGGTTCCTTATTCATCATCATGATTTTCTAGTATCTCAAAGGACAGTCAGTTGTCTTACAGAGTGGCAGCAGCAGCAGCAGGAGGTAGTGATGCTCACATGATTCAACTGAGACAGCAATGGCAGATGCAGCTTGTGATTTAAGTATGGTGGTGGCATCCAGCAGTGCATTGACCCATGATGCTGGCCACGATGCGTGTTTATGATCAAGACTCATGATGGCCAACATCTTGGGTTCAACGCACTACTGAAAGGCATTTTTCAGCAGCTGGGATTTGATCAGTAAACCAGCCACACGCTTCCAGGACAAGAAGCTGGCCCAGCCGCACCGGGTGTGCATCTGCAGCGCAGGCAGTGTGTTTTGGTGCCACTGGTAGATAGTATCTACTAGTGTACCTTGCACCACCGTCTGTCTTGGCCACGAGCTCAGCGGCCTTGCAGCAGTGCTTGGGTTTTGATGTGCCTTGTGATTTCCGGCAGCTCTCTAGTCTCTTGCTGCTTCACTAGAATCCGATCCGGTGGAAATGCATGGCTAGTGTTTGGTTCGGTTCAAAACCCTCATGAGCCATCGGGTGGCTCCTTATGGGTGTGAACCCTTGAGGTAACTGGTGGTAGTAGTAATTTATGTGACTTCCAGCAGGTGCCTGGTGCCATCTGAGAACTGATCATGAATCATGATTCAGCTTCAAAAGCAACCTGTCTGGTGATGCTGCAAACCAAGTCTCAGTGGGCGGACTCAGATTTTAGTCTAGCCAGCTGTGAGAGACTTGATTTGCACTAAAACCCGAGTCAGCAATGGCATTGCTGACGAACCAGTGACGTCAGCAATGCGCTGGAAGGCTGTGCTGTTGCTTCTTGCTTGCTTTTCAATGTTCACAAAGTACCATGAAGTTTTTACTTCTGTTGTGGAAGGCTGCTCACTAGCCAGCTGTGAGAGACTTGGTAGTAGAATATTCACTACCCGTGGCTCTCCATTCATGCCATGCTTCTGTGCTGCAGTAGCAGCAGGAGGCCCCAGCAGCCACTGCTGTTTGTTGGACTTGATCACATCCTAGCAGCAAGGGGTACTATATACAGGTACATCTATGTAGTACCCCTTGCTAGCAGTGGCCATAGGGGTCTGTTTCAATTCAGGTGAGTTCGGTGTAAATTCAGCGTTTGGAGGGTTCAGAGCATTCTAGAAGCAGGAGCAGAAGCATGCACAGAAGCAGGAACAGAAGCACGCCGGCGGGTGGCGGCCCCTTGCATTTAGCATACAGCAATTTGCTTGGCATTCTATGTTGCATGAGCTAAACTTCATAGGGGTCTGTGTCGAGAACGTTGCGCACATCAGCAGCAGTCAAACGAGACTCTGCAGTGCACGTGCGTGGTGCCAGTCAGACGGGCCTTGTTGAACTGGATGGTCAATGGTTTGAGTATGTTCATTGCCCCCATGAGCCATTAGCTGGCTCCTTACGGGTGTTAACCCTTGAGGTAACTTGTAGTAGTAGTAGTAGTAGTAGTGAACGGTATAGTCCTCTGGCGCTGTTCTTGACAGCTGGTCAAATGTGCGTCGACATGCAGGCTTCACGAGTACCTGTGATGGGTGCTTGCCACCATGCCTAACGGGTATAACTTCAAACACATTCGCGTTTACAACTGAGGAGAGAGGTAATCAATGACTAGGCGCCACGATGCTCACCCATCCTTGACTAAGGCCTTTGGCTGGAGTGGGCTAACCACAATTCAGCTAACTCCTCGTCAAGTGCGGATCTACTTGCTTGTTGCATGCCAGAAAAGATGGCTTCATGAATGTAACATACTAAGCAATCAAAGTTGACTTAGATATACTACATAGTGACAATTGTCTATCAATGCTCGCTGATGGCATCTGAACTGAAGATACAAAGACAAAGAGCTTGCTCAAAAGCTGAATTGCAGCCGCTGCCGTTGGCGACACACTGGCTCAATACAGGTGAACCATGGTAAATCGGCATGTATACACCCACAACCATCATACAATACCTACATGTAAACAAGCCATTACAATGCACAACGTTGTTAACAAGCCAATGGGCCAGTGGTAGCTAGCTAAACAAGGGATGCCCTGCAAACATGGATGCTGTGTTCATCAGCACCCAACCTTTTTGCCTAGCAAGGGCGATTGAGACCACGCATTGTCCCAAGGCTGATGATTCCAGCATATACCAAACCCAATGCGGGCACGTATCTGCATGAGGTGCCCTGCTTGTGGGTCCTGACACCAGGGCTGCTGCTCACACACATTGACTCCCTTTGCATCAACACAACCAGGAAAGCGATGATAGCAACAAAGTTTGGCAATCTCTAACGACTGGGCTGGAGTGTTGAAAGGACAACGTGCCAAAGTGGCGTCGGCAGACACATTTGCCCAGCTATTGAGCCCTATGCTTTTCCAACCAGAAGCTAGAATGTCATTCCACCAGCAGCGGTAATACACGGCAGAATTCACAGATTCCTTGAAGTTGCAAGTGGTGTTGGAAGGCTCCGTAAAGTCTGGAGCAGCTTGGTCATGCTGCCGCCAGAAACCGCCAAAGGGCATGTAAATGCGGATGGGCGCAAGAGTGTGTGCGATGGGCAAGTAGGGAAAGAGTGGCTCAAACTTGCTGATGTATGCAAAAATTTCTGTGGGTCCTGAAGATAAGTTGCGGGCCAGCTCTGGGTGTAAGTATTCTGCAACATTGAGAAGCAAAGCGCTGTTATCTGCATTGACTGAGCGCCCATACATCATACGCAGGTGCATGATCTTTAACCATCTTTGCAAAAAGCAACGTCCAAAATCAGTGGTCCTGATGGCCACAACCCCAGCTGCGACTTCCCTATTCAATCTCAAGTGCAGAATGACATGCTCGGGCACATTCAAAAAGGGGTGGATTGAGTTAGTAAGGTTGGAGACCACGGTGTCACTATCAATCATTAGGAGCCAGTCAGCCATGTCCCAATAATCAAAGATCTCTCGCCAACGGGCTCCAAAGAAGCCAGTGGGGTCTTGGCTTGGATCAATGAAGAGGTGTTGGAACAAGCACCCCTGTAACTTGCAATATCGCCGAAAGTTGTCATCCACGTAGCCCGACTCGGCTCTTCCTTTCCTATCCGATGACTCCACCATGAGAATCATCAGTTCAGGGCGTAACATCAATGGGTACTTGGGTGGTATGTCGGTGTTGGTGCACAAGCACGGGTGGTTACTAGTGCTGCTCTTATACCTGCACTCCCCGACTTGGTGACTTGGTGCTGGTTTGGAGTCCACACTGCTACTGACGGCAACTCTAGCCCAGGTTGCAGCTTGCTGATGGGCTCCTGAGAAGGCAATTGTCGCTGCCGCAGCAGCAATCAAAACTATGGCGATCAAGAGCCAGGGGTTCAACCAGCTTCCAAGATACGACTTCAGTGTGCGGCGAGTCTGGTTTGGCACATCACAAGTACTGTCAGTAGCTTGAGGCCTTCTGTGCGCATCCATGTTGTTGGACGCTGCCAGGATGCTGGTAATTAGGGTTCAAGCCAATTGATGCAGTGAAGGGCTGGCCTGCAGCAGAGGAGCACACAAAGGTTCTCAGATTGAAAAATTTGTTGGCTTGCTGCAAGCATACTGCCTGCCTCTTGGCAAGTGCTGCACTGTCTGAAGCGCTGCGGTAGCTGTATCTATGCTGGTTAGCCGTGATCTCAGCTCTGCATGGGTTAGTGAGAGCAACCGTTGCCCTGTAGGCTATGACCAGTGCACCGTGATAATGTGATTAATCAACTGTATTGTTGCTTATGCACGGCAAAGGAAGCCTCATAAACGGCCACAAGGCACCCAACAGGCATAAGGCAGCCGAAACAGAGGCGCCATGCTTGCGTGGCTGCCAACGGTTGCTGGCTTTCAATGCAGTTATCATCACATCCGTGACTGCTTTAACATGCTGATGCGCACTTGGTACCATGTCGGTCCGGCGCTAGTGCTGCTTCTGTGCTGTCTCTGCCGAATGCATACTGAAGCCTGATTAAAGACGCTGGATAAGTCTGATTGATATTTGCACACCAAAACACAAGTAGTGATGCGGACTGTGCATTCACAAAAGAATCGGCTCAAGGCGCCAAAACTCCTCGGCCCACCTGCTGGCCGGTAGCGCTGCTAGACGCTATGCCGGAAACGTGCAGGAAATTACTTCAACGTACTGAGGGCTCAATCCTGATCAGTCGACGTTGTTCGGTCCTGTGTCTGCCGGCAGCAAGGCCAGCTACTCTAAACCACACTCCAACTCAGGATTGACAAAAAGCTTTGTATGACAATATAACACGACTAGTACATCGTGGCCTCCATCAAAGTTGAGAGTCCTCGTCGGACACTCTGTATATGGTTGGTGGCTGCTGTTAGCAAGAGTACAACGTAGCGCGGTAATGCTTTTTGTCGTCAGTATTATCCTTGAATGGAGGTTCCGAAACCGCTCCGGGCCCTTTCACACGCGAATGACCGGTGACGAATTGTGCTGTCATCAATCAGAGAACTCCAACAATACACGACAGGGCGTGCCGTCCTAATCAGTTGGTCGCCTTTCACAAGACGCCCTTGGCTCATTAGGCATCAGCCGCGATTTGAGACGAACACGGACCCATCATCGGCGGTCACGCAAGCGCGGTAGTCGAAGGGCGGGTTTGCGGCGGACGCCCAGCATCCAAGGAGCGAGCGCCGCCGACGAGGTCACAAGTTTCACGAGTGCCGTCAGATTTGAAATGTATATGCTCCTTGTTGCAACTGACTCAGTACGCCTCCTATTAGGCTTCGGTTGGTTGGTAGTGATATGCTGCCTGAACTCAGAGTATCCAAAGGCTTTCAGCCAGGCTTTGGGACCGCCCACACCAAGACACTTACAGAAATTTGCCGGTTTACTACATTCAGTAATTGCTGCTGACAATCATGCCACATATGCTGTGTGGAGGCCTGATGCTTTGGCAGGTTAGCAGGATGGATCACCAGACAACAAGAACGATGAAACCGGAATAGGTCACAACCAACCAACCAACCACAAGCTGCTTTGACTAACGTAGTCCTATATAGTATATCAGCCATGCCAAGACACACATGTTACTGAAGTCGTTCACTCGCAATTCACTTCTGCATCTACAGATAGCTACCAGTCCTGTCCATTGGCGGAGCCACAAATTGACATTGGCCAAGCTCAGGGCCAGTCAGCCCTGCCGCAGGTTTTCAGCAGTATCACTGGCCCCCAGGGCCTCACAACTTAACCCCTCCTGCCTTTCTTCACGAGCTCTTACCAAACAAGCTCCTACCCACACCCTTTGTCAAAGCACCACCTGCAAATGATCACATACAGGGACAACCAGGAATGAAATCTTGTTTTTTCATGCAGCTGCAACTGCTATTTGGTTGCTACTAGGAGTCCAACCGTCTGCTGCAACAGCATGTCTTTTGGAGAGGCAAGTGAAACAGACACTGCAGGTTGTTGGTCTCAGTAACAGACTCGGCAGAAGCTTTGATGTTGCAAGACTTTGAGATGTTGTTCGACTCGGTGTCAACAAATCATTGCTGGTGATGATGACTTGGCCCACAGTATGATCAGCCCCCAGATAAACAAGCTTTACCAGATACATAAGACAGACCTGATGCAAGCTTGCTTGCTAGCTGCTGCATGTAGACTCCCTGTCTGAATGTGCCGTCTGCATTCGTCCATTTGCCAAGCATGCTGCTGGCTGACTTCATGTTCTGTTGCATCTGCTGGTAGCGTTGGGCAACCTTGGCTGCCAACTCAGCACCACTAATCGTAGTAGCCTACAGTCAGCAGCGCATGTAGAAGTGACTGAGCCAATGCAAACAGGATTGTTGCGCTGGCAAGAGCTGTCGTGCATTGCATGGGGTACGCCACCCAGAGAAGCAATAGGCTGCTCATGACAAGGTCTGACGCTGGCACTTCACACCACTGTTTGACCTGAAGAGGAGTAAAACAAAGGGTCTGCGCATGTGCAACCATTATTGAAGACACCAGCAGAATATCTTGCATGGCCTTGTGTGAACTGGTTACTGGTACTACCATAACATCAAGCAACACTGACGGCTGTAGCTAGCAATATGCAACATCAGCAGCCAACTCGTCATCACTGCTTGTCATGGCCTGCACGCTGGTGACGACAGTAGATCAGTCTGCGTTTGAGTATGCGTTTGAGTACATACTCATATTTGCCTCAGGGACTGCCAACGTTCCTGCAGTGTTCATTTCTGTCAGCAATGCAGATGTTGGTTGCATCTGCTGATTGACATGGCCATCCAGGCCGCCAGATCAGTACTGCCGATTGTGACGGTATGCAGTGAGGTGCACTGCTAGCACTTTCCATCCATTGCTGTGTGTCCAGTAACCCGCGCACCCAAATTGGCAGTGCTGGGCAACCCGGGTTGCCAAGTCAGCACTGTGAAGTTGAGCTCGTGGAACAACGTATGCCAAGCAGATAGCTGTATTCTACAAGTAAGGGGCCGCCACCTGGCATGTGCTTCTACTCCTGCTTCAATTAGAGTGCTAGAGCTACTACAGGTAGAGTGCTACAAGTCAGCACTGTGTTACAGGGTAGGCTAAGTCTGAGTCACTGGCAGTACCGGAATCGGTGGCCAGTGTATCTTTTCAGAGAAAGAAGTTGCAGTGGATACCTCACCGTCTGTAATGTACTCTACACACCCAATATGAAACCAGCAAAGGATAAAAGTGTACTGTACTGTGTTACAGATTTCCATGAGACACGACAGCAGCACATGCTTACCCCTGCAGTGCTGGCAGCATCCACTTCCTTGTACAGCGCATCGTGCCACTTCTGCTGCGTGTGGTCAAGCCTGACCTGAACATTCTTTAGGGCGGTCCTGTGACACGGTACACAGAGGTAACAGAAATAGTAAAGCTTAGTTAGGCTATTCTGTGGTATCAGGGCCGATTGGTGAATCTGTAGGGCAAAGCCCACAGCAGCACTTTGGTGTGGGTTTTGTACTGCAGAGTTGGGCTGATGGCCAGCACAGTGCTGAGCAGCATGCTGGACTGGTGGTCACTGTTGGTACCAGTCGCTGCTTCTTCTGTCAGTCTTAATAAAAACTTTGTAAAGCATCCCATGAGCAACTCTATAGTTCATGTAGTAGTTGCTGGTCTGCACGTTGCAGATGTGTGGGAATGAACCGCCACGTGGCAGCTGATGCTCCAACTCAAAGAACTGGCAGGGTGCATCACTCTGAAGTCAGTTGTTGTTCTACCAGCACAGCCGCATGGATGTCAGAAACCCATGTTGCTGCTATGAAGCTGTCTTCCTTTAGTATAGCTACACTCCATGTCATACAGATATCACCACAGCTCAGCATCACAGCCGCTGTGTGCGCTACAGTACATGCCATGGGTACCACACATGGTGGCTCCAAAACTGCCACACACACTTACTTTAGAGGCATCACTCTGAAGTCGAACGTCTTGTTGACCACCATGGCTGCGTAGAACTCCTTCTCAGTGGCAAACACAATCTTGTCTTTGCTGTCACCGCCATAGAGAGTGATGGTCGCCTCAGTGCCAAATTGGACCTCTGTCTTGCACTCTGGGCCTTCAAGGCTGGTCCTTTCACGGGTGACACCCATGTAGGTCAGAGGAGTCTGCAGATATCAAATGAAGTCGACACCGTGTTCAGGATGATCACGAGTGTGGTGTGGGCAGAAACCACTCCTGGACAAGCTAATTGTAGCTGGGTTGTATCCGTGCCGAATTGGACCTCTGTCTTGCACTCAGGGTTTTCCATCAGAACTGTTGCAAACTAAGTTGAGGCAACTCCACAGCTAGAACCGTGGCATTTGACTTAAATGCGTTGGAGCACTCACCCACTCCCACTGTGTATCTGGGCCCTGGCAAACCAGTGACTCCTGCAGCCTTGTCCACCGTGTATTGCCTTCACCAGCGAACTCTGTCCTCACCACACAGTTACCGGTGGTCTGTGTGAGTGTGAAGGTTGGGCCAACCCACATGGCATTTACCGGAGCACCTCCTGGGTTGAAGGTGTAAGCACCACAAGCCCTGCATATGCAGCACAAATGTATAAGCTATCCACCAGGCATAGCTCTATGGCCATCGGTCCCGCACCCCATTTTCATAGGCGGAACAACAACACCCAAAGCATGCAGCACACGTGTGTTATCAAGTGTGGGACCATTGTTGGGTGCACCTGGTGATACTGGGTCGGTGTTGGGGCACAGGTCATGCACAGTGCAGGATGCGCTTTGGTGCCATACATCCTTGCGGCCATGGAGATAGGCAACCCAAATGAAGCAGCCAATGAGCCAACAAAGTGACTGCAGCACCCGATACAATGAAAAGTGCTGAACTAAGTAGCTTGCGGTGATGGGCAACTACTGCAGCGCAGAGTCCTGTCACATTCAAGGTGTCAAATACGCAGGTGCAACTCAAAGCACACACACTCACTCTGATCCGTAGATGATGTCTGTTGCAATCTGTCCAAGCTGCTGTGCTCGTTCTACAATACGAGCTCCCGGTGTCGCCAGCTCATTCACAAACACACTGGCCGCCAGTTTCTGTAGATCCAATATAGAGGCACCAGTTGTTACTGTCACAGTGATAACGGGTATTGTTGCAGGCTGGAGGAGATTTAGCTTTGCTGAACCCTGTGCCTCTGTAGCAGATTAATGTAGACACTTTGCTGGCAAACGGATGTGATGGCATACTACTGATATGGCCTGGGTGCTCATGATTGATGACAGGGGTTGGGCTCAGTCCCTCAACGAGGTTGAGCCAGAACCACATGTGCTATATGCCATACGTGTCCTTTGTGATATAGCAAGTGGCTGCATCATCAACAGGTCAGAGGTTTCAGTTGGATCATTCAAGATAATCCACAGGGGATTGCATTGCAAGCTACTAGCTGGCAGGTTGAGCCCAATCTCATGAATAGTTATGTCCCTCCCTTACAAGCACCAACCAGTCTGACACGCTGTTGGTTGACGGGACTCTACAGAGTAATTTATCATCAGTGGACACATGAAACCAACAAATTGTATGTTTTCAACTATAGCTGGGATGTGTGCCTGACAGGCTGCACAGCACTTACTATTCCACCTCTCAGCAAGTCCGGTGTCACAAAGGCCGGTGACATATCAATGTCCTGGAAACTGCGCACGTTACCGGCCATGGAACTGCAGAACAGAATCAAACAAACGACACCGTAAGTTCGGTTGAGCTTGGGTTGGAGTCGTCTGGTTCTAGCAGCTCTTGCTGCTTTTACTTTATGAGAGGGGTATTATTGCGGCTTTGATCTTTTGAAGTAAGCAGTCGAAATTCAGTCTATCAATGTTACGCAAGCTGTCGGCAGCTGCTGCACAACCAGTATTATACCACCTCATGAATTTGGATGGGCTAAGACGGCCTTGCGACCCGAAGCAAATGCTCAGACCTGGCCACAGACTGAGCGCCTGGTGCCTCATCCCAGGTTCACTTCGGATCGTAAGGCTGGCTTAGCCCACCCAACAACATCAGACGTTACAGCCAGCCCCTCTGCTGGAGGCATTGAGCAGCTTACAGGGTGAAGTAAATTATTCTGTCCAACATGTAGCAGACAAACTGAATCCGAATGATAATCTGGCTGCAGCACCTCAACTGCACAACCACAACAGTGCATTTGCAGACACAAAGAACTGTTGCTAGTGGCTGACCTGCATGCACTGCTGCAAGCAAACTGGTCCTGACTCACTCTTTGATCAGATTGAGCAGTCCAGAGTTTGATGCCTGCTGGCTAATAGTCTGCAAGGCGTTACGCATCTGCTGACCATTGTTGGCATCGTGGGTACCTGAAGGGATGTGCGAGGGCAATCAAGGAATGCACAGTGTTATGGGAAGCTCCAACTTGTGACAGTGTGAGGTTTCAGCAAATCAAGACACTGAATGAATGTTGCATGGTAGTGTGTTCTTGATGATGACGAGGTGTCGCAATATGAAACGCCTCAATATACAGGCTGCTAGAATATCACACGGCCACTGACTCAAAATATAACCAATAGAAGCCCTGGCAACAGTGTTAGGCAAAGCTTCAATTTGTGACATATGTAGCTCCAGAAAACTATCTACGTGGTGTGTTGTCATGCGAGGCTGTGATCTGATGTGTAGGATGAGTTGCCTTGGGCTGCTGCAATGTGCTTAGCCAGTGTATGAAGCTGTGGAGCCTTGTGCAACTGGCTGTCAGAAAACACAGAGCGAAGCAACACCTAACCTTCCAGACCAACACGCTGCATTTGGACAAAAGAAACTGTTTTGACAAGCGCATGAATGCTTCAGGCATGTGGGTTGACTGTGTGCTAGATGGAACCCCCTTCCCGAGCAGCAAAATCGAGTAAATCATGCTGTTACTCCGTAATAGCCTTACCGTTGTTCATCTGTCTGAAGAATGACAGCGTAAGCTGGCTTAGGGCATCCTCACTGCTGCGAGCAGCGTTGGCAAGCTCAGTCCATCTCGCTGCACAGCCAAAACGCAGGGCACACAACACACACATACATTGAAGGCGTTGAGTCATGCCAACTTGGGGCAAATTCGCAGAGAGTCAGTACTTGAATTGCATGCAGGTGTACTGAGAGGATGAGAGAAACATCGCTGATGTCAAAAATCAGCCAGCGACTGCTGCAAGGGCGTTGTGGACTTTTAGTACTGCAGTAGGAGGCTATCAATGGCCGACCATCTCAGAAACTGTTTTATCTACTCATTCAAGTGCACTGTCTGGTGCTCACCTGCGGCGTCTTGTTGCTGCGACAGGCCCAGTCCTGCTGTCGCCAGCAACACCAGCAACGCCATTGCAGGCCCATGAGCCCCCCTCGGCCAGCGCATCTCGACTGCAAGTTGTGCTCTCGGTTATTTTCGTATGTCTCACAAATGACACAAGCCAGAACTTTGTGTTTCCGCTTCGTCGGGGGGCTTCCAAGAATTCGCGCCCACTCCCGCAGCTGCCCGTTCTGCTGAGGGCGATGAACACATGTAAGTGAACAGCAACGCACAAACAGTGCTCTTCGCGCACAAATTTGGTAAGGGTTGGTGCGACTCAGCAGGACCTCTGATCGCGCCCGCGCCGCGTCGGTGCTGTCGAACCTTGTGCCGTCCGAGAATACTTGTTTCCTTACTACAAACTTGGTTTGATATCGCCACAATTTGAACATACAAGTAACCAACTCCTCTGACATGAAGTCGTCAAGCAAGCTGCTCTGCACATCGCGCCAGTCCAGTTGATGCTGGCACCAACTTGGCGCCGGCACACTGAGTAACCAGCCCAGGATGTTTGCGGAAGACGTAGGTAGTAAACATATACAGGCCAAACAAGGGCCTCAAGAGTGCGCTCTGTAGGCCAGCGGGCTTCACGATCGCCACACCCCAAGCTGGCTGATTGCAGAGACTATGCACTGCAGTATGCCACCTGCAGCAGCTGCTAACACATCCGCTGCTTCTTAACTGAGATGTGGGGCCGGCCGCATTACTGCTTTAGTGGTTGACTGGCTTTAGATAAGATACTGCAGCAGCCAGACATGGATTGCCGCTGCAATCGCCACTAACCAGAGCAGGCAGCAGGTCACTACACCAACAGGGCAAATGAAGCGCTGACAGGACACCAGCATATCTTGCAAACCTCATAAAACAACTAATTTGGTCGAGTGTCTGCTCCAAGCAATTCATAATCAATACACATCAACAAGCGTATGTGCAATGCCATATCACATAATTCTACGCCCACAATGCACCAACGTTGCTTGCCTGATACAACCAGCCCCTGCCAGCAATGATGTCACAATGCGAGGAATCCAGCCAATGTTATCGCGACTGTAGGATAGTACTGCAGTTGTAACACTGCATAGCCACCGCCTCTGTGCCGCATGCTACTGCTGTGCAAGCTACTGAACCATTAAAAAGTGATAGGTGCGCTGTGT
>NSMO01014479.1:3689-14718 GCA_002588565.1 Coelastrella sp. UTEX B 3026 | reverse complement strand
ATCATGTTAGTAACGGTGCCAGTAAAGTCACACATGTCATGCTACGATACAAGTCTTGATTATCCACACTACTGAACGGCCAATCACAGTGAGACAATTCTGAGAGTTGTATCAGCAGTAACACTCCGCTACATAGTTGCAGTGTAGCTGCTGCGTTGTACAGAACAGGACCAGGCAATGTAACACCTGAACCATAGTATTCAGTGCAGCTCATCCTGCATCAAGACATTCATGCTGTCTCGGCTAAACTCTCTGATAACCTGGCAGATTGTAAGTCTGCAATCAACAGCTCAATTCGCCTAGAGCACATGCGCCTGCAACGCCACATATGCCTTGTTCGCCCGCTGGAATGCCGCAGATGCATCAGCTGCTTTGCACTTATCAGGATGCAACCGCACAGCCATCTCTTTGTAGCGCTTCTTCAGCGCTGCCTTGTCACAACCAGGTTTCAACTGCAACACATCATAGTCATTTTTGCTTGACAGCACCCGTTTGACTTCCGCTTCGTCAGCCTCTGCTGTGTTTGCATTACTTTGTGTCCCATTTGATGCATCCCCTGCTGTATTAGCTGCTGCCTTCTGTTCTTGCCGTGCTTTGGCAGCATTAGCAAAGGCTGAACCAAATGCACTATTGAGCCGGCTCTTCCGCTGCTGAAGCTCCTGCTGTTGCTGTTGCAGTTGTTGCTGAAGCTGCTGGGCTGCCTTTTCTGCGTCTGCTTTGGCTTGCTGCCGAGCTATCTTGGCTTTCAATGCTTCTATCTCACGCTGTTTAGCCAGGCGGGCTTCTTCTGCTGCTGCAGCAGCTGCTTGACTTTGCTGCTGCTGTTGCTGTTGGCTGCTAAAGCTTGTACTACCTGGGTGCCTGCCAGTACCTCTACCCCGACCAGGCTGGTGCCTGCCACCAGCCCTGCCAGTTCCCCTGCCCCTGTCTACTGCTGCAGGACCTGCACCCCCCCCAGCTGCTGAGCTTGAAGGAACTGTGCTGCTTGGCCCTGATCCAGCTTCTGCACCGTTGCTGAGATCTTCTCTGATTCCTGCCGCAGGGTGCCGCCCCCCAGTTCCTCGTCCTGCAAAGCCAGGGCCTCTTGCTGGTGCTCTGCCTCTGTGTATACTGAATTGCTGTGGCTGACCTGGCGCTGCTGCATGTGGAGGTTTGTGTGGCCCACGGCTGCTAGGGTTGCTGCTGGAGGCTGCGACTTCAGACCCGCCTACAGTAGCACAATGCAAGCTTATGAGGCACCATTATGATGCTGCGGCGCAGGTGACGATAGCTCTGTTTGCGTTGGTCAGCAAGCGGATTGCTTGGTAATGATGCCATAGCTGTCCAACAGAACACAGAAGCCAAGGAAAGCAGTGAATGCAGCGCAACAGCCTATACGTGAGCAGCTTGACCAACAAACAGGGTAAGCTCTCAGTGTTCAACAGTCCATGTGTGCTAGCTCCTGTAGAATACACACCTGCAGCAGCTGCAGGGGCAGCGACGGAGCTGAATTGATTTCCTGGTACACCTGTCGTATTTGGTCCCTGGCATGAGGTAGCTGGTGGCTCTACACGCTGCCTTTTTGGGGGTGGGTTCTCAGCATCAGCAGCTTCTGTACCGGCGCTCTCAGTTGCTGTGCCGGGAGTGACGCCGGCTTCGTTGTCTCTTTCTACTCCTTTTGCCGCACTGGTGCCACCATCTCGTTTCCACACATGGGCTCCCATCTCAACCTGACAATGCGCCAATTGGCCGATGCCCGTCCCAAGCGCTTGTACGTACTGGCATATCTGAAGGCAAATGAATGTAGGCTAATCAAGTACAAGTGCCAGCATCGACTGGTGAATGGCGCAGCTCGGTGCCCGAGGTCGCGTGTGACACGTCCGTAGCTTTTCCCGGTGACACGGGGGTGAACGGGCTTCTTCACGTTTTCTCAGGAGTAGTGGTCTCAAAGAACAGCTTACTTCACCCATTGAGGTGGCCTGCGCCAATTCAAGGCTACAGGAAATTGGGACTGGCCTGATGTACTGCCAATGGATGTACTGCGTCTGCACCAAGTACCCATCACCTCTATGCCTCAACCACGGATATATCATGCCCTGGACATAGACAGCTTTCACCTCAATGATCTCTCAACGACCAGCATATGCAGCACCTCATACGCGACATGCATGGCATCATGCCGGCGGCCAGGGCCTAGCAAGTCCTGGTCCCGGGAGACGGTCTCTGCACGCCTGCTGTCATGATGCACGATGCAGACGAACACTTCGCATGTCTTTACCCAATAACCGACGAACGACCATTCTTATTCTCATCCAGTCGTCGAATTAATTGTTGCACCGCCCTCAAGTCAGCTGTTGCCATTCCCTTCAGCTGCTGCTACTGCTGCTTTCCTGTTGTCCTGCAGTACCCCTATATGCAACTCCTGCAGCTGCGCATCTGCTACATATGCTGGAGCCCCCGTCAGTGCACACTGAGCCTGAGCTGTCTTAGGGAATGCTATCACGTCACGTATACTGGGTGCACCAGCAAACAACATAGCTAACCGGTCCAACCCAAAGGCGATGCCTCCGTGGGGTGGTGCTCCCAACTCGAAACAGTCTAACAGGTATCCGAACTTTGCTTGTGCCTCTTCATGTGTTAGGCCAATGGTGTCAAACACAAGCTGCTGCACATCCCGCCTACAAAAGACGAGTACATGCAATTCAGTCAGTGGCAGAATGACAGGCAGTCCTTGGAGACTAGAGACTACTGACAGATATGTCACAGCTCAGCATATGCCTGTGGACAATTCAGACATGTGTCACGGATCCCCACGTCCAGAAAAGGAGATATGCGAAGTGACCCGCATCTACTGGGGAACTTGCTGGTTTGCAGCAGAGCAGCACGAGCCGCTGCTTCAGCAGCTGATATAGCATGCGGTAGTAACTGCCCACTGCGCAAGCAACAGCGTTCCACTACTTGCTATTCATGCAGAGCTATGTGGTCTGTGTATATAGCAACATAGATAGATATCACCTGTAGATACGTAAACTGCCACCACCGATCTCCACACCATTGTAGACCATGTCATAAGCCTGAGCCCTGGCATTCCTCAGATCACCACCAGCAGCGGCCACATCATCAGGGTTGGGAGCAGTAAACGGATGATGTAATGCTTCTAATCGTTGCTCATCCTCATTCCATTCAAACATCGGCCAGTCTGTGACCCACACAAGCTTGTGGGCAGACTGGTCGATGAGGTTAAGGTCTTTGGCCAGGTACTGACGTACGCGGTCTAGGGCTTTGTTGACAGTGGCTGTTGGGCCAGCTGCTAGCAACAGCAGGTCACCCTGCAATCATCACATGTTGCAAATCCCATACTGGTTATGTATATGGTACGCTCCCCTCAGCAGGACTTGTTGATTGTGAGGGGGGCCGCTTGCTGTTAACAGGGGCAGCTGACACATCGGCAATGTCACGCGCAATATGATGCCTGAGGTGCTGGCACTACGCTTCCAAGGTAACATCTGCTGCTGGCACTAACCCACTGCTGGGGTGGATGCTTCAGCATATGTTAACTACACAGTGCATGATGCAGCCCAGCAATAGCTGGCCAGTGCGTGACTGCCGTAGTCTATGTGTCAGACAAGCTTGTGGGCCTGGACACAACGCGCTCACACCTCTTGTGCTCCAGCTGTTGCCAGCAGGTCTGCCATCTGCTGCTCAGTCAAGCCCTCCTTGATTGGTTTTGCAGCATCTACAGCACCGCCAGCACCAACACGCATGAATGCGAGTCCAGCTGCTCCTGCACAAACCCAAGTACACAAAAAGGGCTCAGTCAGTACATTCGTATACCATGGGGTGGTTCCACGAGGTCACAGGGAGATTGACATGGGCACTTCCACCACTAATCCACCACCTCACAACCTAGCTAGCCGGGATGACTGCTGCATGCACTTCTGGAACCGGCACAAAGTGCAGGACATTCGCAAGGAAACCTCAAAGCCACTCACACGGACTCAGGTGTTTCACCTGTAATGGCCACTGCTCTGCAAGTACAGACATCATGCTGGCAGACAATGAATGAAACCACCACAGCACGGCGGTTGTCATACACTGCAAGGCTGACACTGCTGGAATAAACCAGGATCGCATGTATTGTCTGCAAAGCCCTCACCTGCTGATACTGCTTCAGCTACGACGTCACCCTTTGGTGGCTTGAGTCTGCTGTTGCTAATTCGTTTGCCTTCAGGCACCCGTATTAACTTCACACAGCCGCCGTCAGCTAGTGCACCAGCAAAAACACGGAAGGTGCAGCCAGCTACTGCTGAGCTCACATCGGTGAACTCTAGGCCGTATCTACAGCAAGAGGAACAGCACAACAGCAGAGTGTTACTGCCGTAGAGTGTTAGTGCTGCAGATTGGGCATAGCACCTGCCATGCTTTCCAACCATTAACTTATAATCATACTCGATATGTCACATGCGCAGCATATCCGATATGCAACATAAAATATCTTGCTTGAACACAGCATGGCACCAGTGCTGTCTGACTCAGCCAGTGGCAACCTCATGCCCCTGCTAAGCTGTCCACCAACAGTGTTTCCTGCAAACTGTGAACCCTCAGCCTGCATCTCACCTGAGGTCAGGTTTATCAGTGCCATATTTTGCCATTGCATCAGCATACGTCATGCGGGGCAACGGCAGGGATATCTGCGGACACCACACGGGATAAACAGTGAGCCAAACACTGATGCAGAACTCACAATTTGTGTATGGCTTGTGTGCACTTTTCAATATTGCGAGCAGCTAATCTTGTCACCAATTCCTCTCAAATCTGCAGCTGAGAGCTGCTGAGAGCTGCCAACAGGCCCATTTTCGCAAATGCCAGCTTGTACCAAGTCCTTACAAGCTTGCATCCAAAAAATGTGCATTGCCGCCACTGTGCTGCCACCCATCCCCAGGCAACACCCACCTGCACCCCTAGCACTTCACTAAAGCAGCGAGCAATCAGCTGCTCCATGAGGCCCATGATTCCATCAGCATCTGTGAAAGCCAACTCCATATCCAACTGAGTGAACTCAGGCTGCCTGTCAGCACGGAGGTCTTCATCTCTGAAGCACCGAGCTATCTGGTAGTAGCGATCATAACCAGCAACCATCAGCATCTGCTTGAACAGCTGAGGACTCTGAGGTAGAGCGTAGAACTCACCAGCCTTCAAAGTCAAAGAAAACATGTCAAGCAGCTGCTTTTCAACCCTGATAACACAACGGGTAGCTCACTAGCTCGGCAGGAGGTCAATACCACCAGATCGAGACACAATAATGCTGCCCACACCAGAAATGGAGCGTTAGCAGTGCTGGTCAGCTCTCCCTCATGCACTACGCCAACCCATATCCAGCAGTAGTTGCCATGCCAGAACAATAGGCAGCAACAAAGATAATATGAAGCCAGGGCAGGCTGCTGTGCCCACTGGTCATGCAGGGGACTCATACTCACGGCGAGGCATCAACACACCAGCAGGGAAAACCCCTTTGAGCAAACCCTATCATACCTCTAGTCGTGATGGCACCAAGTAGTCCCGAGCTCCCTCGGGTGTTGACCGAGTCAACATTGGTGTCTCAACCTCAATAAAATTGTGTTCATCTTCCAGAAACCTTCGCATCACACGCACCAGCTGATGACGCATACGCATGTTGCCAGCCATGCGAGGGCGGCTGCAAAAGAACAGTCACAGACAGGTGTTGCGGCGTCCTACATGGTGTTGCACGTTGTAAGTGTGTGCAGCATACTGCTGTTATTGCTGCAGCCACATCTGTTCACAACCGCCCAGCGGGTATGCAGCCACAGTTATGCAGCTGCTGGTCCAGCCTCAGTGGAACACAATTGAGGCTCCTTTCCAGGGAGTTGAATGAGACCTAGGACACTGCACGACACATCACGGCGTGTTGCACAAAGCATGTAGCAGGCTGACAATCAAGCACAATACTGCTGCTTGAATCTAACGCTGGGATTAGCACATGTGCTTGCACCAACTCACAAATAACGTGACATCGGCCAAGTTGAAACATGCATTCAGAGTCAAGATTTCCCACTGTTCAGTACTACTTTTGAGTCTGCTGCTCCAAGAGGTTACATACGGCTGTTATAGCCTCACCGTAGGTCTAGTACCCTATGTTTGAGCCTGACTTCTTCCCTAGCTGCTTCCTTTTCTTCAGCAGCACTCACGGGAAAGGGCAGTGGCTTGTTTACAGTGTTCAAGATTGTCACCTCGCTTGCCAACACTTCAACAGCCCCTACAGGACACGGCATGCACGAGTCGGGTCCCAGCCTGCTAAACAAATCTACACCAAGCGCCATTGCCGCCAGCGCGTTTAATAACTCTGCAGTAGGTTCTTGGCCCCTGGTGAAGGTTCTATTAACAGTGACCTGCCCCAGATTGAACTGCTGTGGTGCTGCTGCTGAGTGGCACTGCTTGCTTGTCATGCTGGCCTACACATTATCAAGATGATACTGCCGTTTGGTTGCTGGCTGTCACGAACGGTTACAACCAATGCTCTGTGCTGCTGAGCTCAGCTACCTGTTGGCATTTTGGGGTTGGGGTCCTTGCGCAATCTGAGTTGACCCTTGATGCAGACAACCCACTCAGACCGCAACCTAGCGCCAAGCTTGCTGGCTTCTGGGTGTGCCTGAGGCTCAAATACGACCTATGAAGCACGCAATAGGCCAGAGCAGCATGTCCACGTTAAGATTTGAGCGACAGTAATGCCAAGCTGGTGCGTCAAAATGTCAGCTGGGTATTGCTACAAGAGGGAGGCCGGCAAAGGCTACTGTGCTACCTGGCAGCTGCTGTTTGTATTGGTTAATCAAGCTGTATTTGGAGTTCGATTCTCTCAGCCACCTGCTTCACCAAACTGCTGAAGGAGACGTTGCTGCGTGGTGCTGTACATTCTTACCTGCAGGAGCCCTGTGTGATCTCTAACATCCATGAATCCTAGACCACCCAAGTTTCTGTTGCGGTCCACCCAGCCGCATACAACTACGTCCTTTCCGGCGTCTGCTGCTGTCAGTGTGCCTGCTGCATGCGTCCTAGACGGCCATGTCATTCTGCTGTCCAGGGCAAAGGCAGTATAGCCTGCTGCTTGGGTATCTATGTCGATTGCGCTAGCATCCACCGCTGCAGCATACAATCTTGGAAGTACTTGGGAGTATGACTGCTTGCAGCCACGGTTTTGGGCTGGCAGCTTTGCTCGGCTCGGTGGTGTGCAGGTACTGATTGTGGCCAGCGGTGCCACTTGCCGGCACTGCATTGGGACATTCGATGCTAGTAGACACTGATAGCGTGACAACATTCTGCTAAACGTTCTTTGCATGCCAAACAGGCGTCTTAATGATTGCCCGCGCAACGGCAGGAATGCGTGCCTTCCGTGGTGCCTCGCCCACAGAACAGTCAGCCGCTCATCCGGAGCACCAATATCAACTTGCCTTTGGAGTTATTGAGCCTAGAGGCGCAGAGAGGATAGACATCACTGGTGTTACATGCTGCGTTACTGACAGCTTCAAATGCCGTGGCACAGCCTGCTGTCAGCTGAATTGCCCGGCATGAGTGCCGGCGACTCGCGTGTCACCCAACCGCCTGTAGTGCTGCCATATATTGATACACAGCCTGCACTAGCCCCACTTGCTGCTTCCAGACCAACACAGCTCCTGATGTTGCCTCCAATTCTGGGTCAGGTACCCGCACCATACTGGGGAGTGCCTTACCACGCAATGTACCCTGCTCTTGGTATTCTTGCTGAAGCTGCTGGCTAGCAGCTGCCAGCGCCGCCGCTCCTTCAGCGCTTGACCTGCAGACAGGGACATTCAATGATTGTCAGATGTCAGCCTCACACTGTGAATGACTCAGGTTAAAAGCAGCCAGTATTGTTGCCCACCAGATGCTGTTGCGACCCACACCGATATGCAATCAGGCTCAATCAGGCTCACTCGCCGTGAAACCTGGCACAATCACACTGCGCATGATAAAAGCAGGATACAAGAACAGCAACAGCCAGAACAGCTACCAGCACTGTACCTAAGGGCATACTTACTTGATTCTTGCTATCAGAGGGTCCTCTTGTGTTCTATCAGCGTCAGCCCCAGCAGCTAACGCCTCCTGCTCCTCAGTCTGCAGCCGAAGCAGCGTCTGCGCCACAAAATTTGCCATGGCATTGGCTTGTACCTCATCCTCCCCACCATACCATGCCCACCCTTGTTTGTCTGCAGCCCCAGGGAACACCGCGTTAAGCTGTGCGGCTGCTGTGTACACCAGGGACAGCCAGCGTCCAAAGAGCTGCTGGTTAACTTCCTGCAGGACCTGCGGCTGCTGCTGTGCAGGCACTAGACCACCTGTCTGCAGGAACTCCTCTGGTTGCAGCTGCTGAAATATCTCTGGCACAGGCACGCCTTCTGAGTATGCTTCTAGCGTAAGCAGCACAAAGCTGCGCATAGAGTATGCTGAGCCGATAACTGCGCCTACAAAGGCTGTCATGAGCTGTACCGCTAGCCCCCGGTTGCCTCCCCTGCCAGCTGCTAGTGCTGCAGATGTTATCAAGCCCGTTGTACTGCTGCTGCTGGCAAATGCTGCTGTGTAACCTGAAGGGGCCTTGAGGGATGTAGTGCTTGAAAGCTGCCGCTGTACTGGTAACTGGCTGCTGGCTGCAACCTCCAGTGTGATGAATACCAGGCGGGTGTACAGTTGCATGAGCTGAGCAAACTGGCTCATGCCCTGGCCAGGGTCCGATGAAACGGTTGCCTGCAGGCTCTGCAGCTGCTGCAGGCTGTAACCCTCGTCGAAGTAAAGCTTTAGTGCCTGCTTGACGAACTGCAGCAGTCCCAGTACCTGAGCACTGAATTGCTGGGTGATACCCTCGGCAGCATTGCTGTTGGTGGTGTTGATGCTGCTGATGCTTGGATCACTGCCGCTTTGGCGCTGCTGCTGAGAGCTGGTGGCTAGAGCCACTCCCACTTCTTTGGCGGTCAACATAACCATGATGATCCAAGAGAGCAGAATGTCCTG
This sequence comes from Coelastrella sp. UTEX B 3026, assembly GCA_002588565.1. Classification (NCBI taxonomy): domain Eukaryota; kingdom Viridiplantae; phylum Chlorophyta; class Chlorophyceae; order Sphaeropleales; family Scenedesmaceae; genus Coelastrella; species Coelastrella sp. UTEX B 3026. Next base: position 5,703 of record NSMO01014479.1, on the reverse strand, counting down.
CTCAGTGGGATCAAGCAGTTCACTGTTTTGCTGCACATTCCTGAGTTGCAGAGCTGTTTGCAGGGCATCTACACTCTCTCCGCGCGTGTAGGCATCAAGCACCGTTTCAACGAAGCACTGTGCTGCAAAAAGGGACTTGTTTTGGGCTGCATAGTACGACAATAGCACTGCATCCTCTCGGCCTTCTGTCACAGCACTGGTGACTGGGGTCGCACTGCCCAACCCCTGCAGCACCAGTGCATACGCCGTATATGCCAGGTTAGGCTGCCAGTAGTTTTGAAACCAAGCCACATTCTTGTTGCAGGAGTCGTTTGTGAGCACACTTGGAAACAGACTTAAACGGGCAGCATCTGATCCAACCATCTGTGGCACAGCTGCTGTTTCAAAGCCCGCCTACCCGGCATCGTTATCTGCAACTATGTACCTTCCTCACAATACAACCATCCGCTTTGCACCGATTGTTTGGAGCCAACGGCCCTCCGTGGTGAACGCGCGCAGTTCTGCTTATCGCCTGGTGAAGTGCCATCAGTTACCCTTCTTGCAGCGACAAACACGGGCAGCGGACGCAGCAGCTCGTAGTGTGTTATTGAAAGCAAAATGAAAGCAGAGAGGCGGTAGCGAGGGTATGTGGCCCATTTGTCAGGCTTGTCATTTGGTGAGGTTTACGAGTGGCTGCAAGTCACAAGTCTGCTTGAATACGGTGGCTGCGCTCCATCGCAAGGTCCCGTTATGCTTTGTGGCAGCATAGCTGTCATTTAATAAACTTAACCCCACTTGATTCGTTCAAGTCGCCAACTAGTCTATAGAGAATGGCTTGCTGAGAGCTTGCGGGGCCACGCCTCGCTTGCCCCAGGGAGTGGCTGGGATCTTCCCCTACGGTTAGTGAATTGTTCACGACCGTAGCAGCCTTGTGCTGTGTCACCGAGGGCAGGAGGGCTTCCTCGCAGGAACGGGGAAAATGGTAGTCAAGGTCACTGATGTATACAGTAACAGCGTCGCAGACGCGGTTTCTGTTGACAGCGTGGCTGTGGCGGCAAGTCTTGAGCTGTTGGTAAGCGTGTGACGCCGAAGCTCGCACAGGCAGCTGTGGCTGTGCATGCATTTCTCTGTCGCATAATTTGCTTATCATGTATCGATATGGCTCACTGCAGAACCCTGCAAGCGAAGAGCCTGCAGAAGAGTCGAGGCTCCTCGCTTTGCTGGCCAACGTCCTCGAGGCTATGGTGGATGCGACTGAGCAGCGCGAGCAGGCTCGGCTTCAAGCCAGACTGCAGGTACATGGAGTCGCACAGCGAGCACGCATGCATACGCCTGGCTTTCGTGGTCTCCAAACCTCTGAGGCATAACGTCACGTTGATATTGACCGGAACCTTGCTAGACTGGATCGTTACGGGTCCCAGCTCCAGGATTCCTCACAGCAAAGGGCAGTGCAGCCTTCTCCCCGTGCTGGGGCGCCAAACTGCTAGCCTTGGCTTCAACAGTAGTAGTGCACAGTAGCTGCGGTAGTGGTCATGCAAGGGGGTGTAGAATAATAAGCACATGCCTGAGCACAAGCGCCTTGGGGGCATAATGTGTGTTGGTGTACAATGCAGTCGGTTGCCGTGGTCGGCGCTGCCATTGTTGCTGACCTGGCTTTCTGCTGCTGTCACTCTGCTCAGGGCCATGAGGCAGGGTCAGCTCCTCAGTTGACAGTCTTCCATGGTCTCCGTGCCCCGCCAATCAGCATTGAAGCGTATCTTGTGCGCATAGCAAAGTACGCCAAGTGCAGCCCAGCGTGCTTTGTGCACAGCTTGGTGCACATGCTGAAGTTGGCGCAGCAGGACGCAAGCTTTGCACCCACACGACTGAATGTCCATCGTCTGCTGCTGACTGGCGTGCTACTGTCTGCAAAGTTCCTTGATGACCGTTACTTTAACAACGCTTTCTATGCCAAGGTGTGGATCACTGGCAAAGCTCACTGGCAAAGCTGGTAGCCCAGCTGCACAGCTGCTGCATTGGGAACACAGTTTGCTGC
>NSMO01014478.1:0-21470 GCA_002588565.1 Coelastrella sp. UTEX B 3026 | reverse complement strand
CAGTGTTGCTACATTGCCAGTAGCAGGGTTGCTGAATACAGTGTTGCTGATTTGCCGAGTACATGAGCGATGTTCCTACATAACAGTGTTGCTGCATTACCTGTACAGTAGCGATGTACCTACATATCTATCTTGCTGCATGGCCTTGCAGATTGGCAGTGTTGCTGCATTGCCGTGTATAGCAGCGGTGTTGATCAATACCAGTGTTGATGCTTTGACTCGTACAGCAGCAGTCGACCTTAATAACAGTGTTGCTCTATTGACTCGTACAACAGCAATTGAGCTAGATAACAGTGTTGCTACATTGACTCGTACAACAGCAGTTGAGCTACAAAACAATGCTGTAGCGTTGACTCGTACAGCAGCAGTTGAGCTAGATAACAGTGTTGCTACATTCACGTGCACAGCACCGGTGTTGCTAGATCGCACCGTACATGAGCATTGTGCAGATGTGTTGGCACCCGTTGCCACTGTAACTGGTACTCGTCAACCGTCACGGCTGTGTATGGGCAGCAGCCACCCCTGCAACATGCCGGAAGTGCATGATGTACGCTGTCGCCACTATGACTGGAATGACCGGGACATGGCCTGCCTTGTGCCCTGTCTGCCTGCCGTGCAATTGACATGTGCATGCTACGCTCGGCACGCACATACGTATGCATGCTTGGGTCTGCTAGAATCGACAAAGTGAGGGGGGCGCGTACACATTAATCTTTTAGACTTCGCGCAAGCATATAATACTATTGATCATCTGGAAGATTCTGACCCACTGACAAGATTCCGGAGTCACACCCATGGCCTCCGTAACAGACATTAGGCAAGCGTCCTTCCTTAATGTGTGTTATGGAGGCCTTGATTGTGACTGCAGGATTTTGTCAGTGGGTCGCGTAAGCTGGAAAACTCCAGTCTACATGACGTACAAGCCGTTCATGTACCCACATGCGTAGGTGTGGCTAATCTTGCTTAGCCACACCTACGCATGTGGGTATTTGAACGACTTTACGTCGCGTAAGCTGGAGTTTTTCGCTGGTGTGCGGCAAGGTTGTCCACTGTCTCCTGTGGTTTATCTATTTGGGGCTGAGGCATTGAGTGACAGCATCTCTTTTGCCCCGTTGTTCCTTGCCAAAAACATTCTCAAATTCAGCCTGATGCCCCAGCCATGAAACACAATATTGTATCAGCCAAACCATAAACAGCGACAATGTGGTCTGGCTAACAGAGAATTTGAGTACTGTCCCCGAATTCAATTCGGGGACAGTACTCAAATTCTCTGTTAGCCAAACCACATTGTCGCTGTTTATAGCCACATAAAACGATAGTTCATCAGTCTGTGAACATATGCCAAATGTACGGTACCATACCTGCAAATGCGCCAGCCACGCCAGAGGGCCTTTAGTGATGTCATTTTCATGACAAATAACACAATCACCTTCCACCTGTTGCAGCCTTCCGATCGCCACCGGCACCTCACTGCTGCTGCTGCTGCTGCCAGGCAACTGCTGTTTCTGAGCCTCAGCAGCAGCAGCAGCAACAGCAGCGTGGGTCCCTCCAGCCCCGCTGATGTTATCCAGCTTGTTACTTGGTGTTGTTACTTTGTCATTTTCATTGTCATCTTCAAGATCTGAATCTGTGTCCATCATATCGGCAGTTTGCAGGAACGCAGCTTGCTGGGCACGCAACCTTGCAAGAGCAGCCTCCTGCACACACAGCAGCAGCAGCAGCAGCAGCAGCAGCGACAGCGACAGCGACAAGGGCAATCAATGCACTTGTCACTGATCCCGTGCTATTGCTCACCACAGATATGCCGCTGTCAGGTGGAAACCAGCATGGCCATGTGTTCAATATAACTGGGCAAGTATGCCATGCACGCCAGGCAACATGATAATCTGGACGCTAGACGGTAGGGAATATGGAGTCGCCCCGACACACACTAACCCTCCCTTGACTTACGCTTGCGCTCTCTTGAAAGCGCTATGCGGAGCTCATTCATTCATTTCATTCATTCATAGACGCTAGGAGCACAGGGGCAATGGCAGGCCTCCATTGTACGCTTCCATACGTCTTCAAAGATTGGCAAACTATACTTGTTACCCTGCCAGATGTTTGATTGAATGTGACTGATGAGGTGGCTGGCAACCACCGAAACACGTGTCTCATAAGCCGAACTGCATGATAGTTTGCTATCGTGCTGTGATGTGTGTTGTGCATAGTCGTGCAACCGGATCAGTTTCCCGGTCTGCTACTTGCATCCTTAGTCCTTAGAAGTCACTTGAAGTTGATCTCAACAATCATACGTGAAATACCTGGCGTGCCTTGCCCTTTGCCTTATGATCTTCTTCCTCGCTCCCACTTTCAGGTGCTGCTGCTGCTGCTGCTGCTGTTGTTGCAACTCCTACTGCTGCTGCTGCTGCTGCTTCCGGCCGCAGCAATCCTCGGATCGTTTGCAAAACCTGCTGAGCCAGCGGCAGCAGCAATCTGGAACATTGGACGATCTCATCGCTGAGCACACTGCCGCTGCTGCTGCTGCTGCCTGGCGGCTGCAACTCCTGCTGCTGCTGCTGCTGCTCAGAAGTGGCACGTCTGCTGGCAGCAGGTGTTGGATCAGGTGTCCCTGCTGCTGCTGCTGCTGTAGTCCCCCTGGACAGCTGCAGCAGGGACTGCAATACACCTGGCATCCTTGATGCTGCTGCTGGTGGATCGCTGCTGACAGCAGCAGCAGCAGCAGGGGTGTCACTAGAGGTCCCAACTATGTCACTTGCTCCAAGAATTTTCTCCAGAACTCCACAGTCCCGTCTGCTCAACTTCTCACTGGCGTCACCAGAGGTCCCACCCAGATCTGGATTACGTAATCTCTCAGCATCATTATGCAATCCCAGTGCCAGCTGGCGCTGAAGAGTATGTAATCCCAGGCTTAGCAAATTGAGAGATGACATAATCATATCTTCAGTGATGGGACTGCCTTGTGACGGCAGTGAACTGCGGCGCCGCCGTCTGCCGCTGGAAATGCGCCGCGCCATTTGCAGCATTTGTGATGCACGATCAAGCAGGCTGCCTCTATAATCAGCAGACAGTGCTGGCGCTGCTGCTGCTGCTGCTGCTGCTGCTGGGCCTGCTGCTGCTGCTGCTGCTGGAAGGTTGGTTTCTTCAATAGTCAACCCTTGGTGTGCAGACTGCTGTATATTGTGCTGTGTAAACCCATGTGGCTGCTGCTGCTGCTGCCCATACTGCTGCTGGTGCTGCAAAGCGTTACTAACAACCTGCTCTGTCTGTTGCTCTACCGCTGTTGCTAACCCCCACACCTGGCCCTCAACCGCACTCGCCAGTATGTAACGTGTTATCTCTAACACATAACTGTCACTGGGTATGTTATTTAGGGGCGTTAGTAACATAGGTAGGTTGTTGGCGGGGGGTGTTAGTTGCCAGGAAGATTTGTAGTCGGCTAGATCATGAGCTCGTGTTTGTGCTCGTTGAAGTGCTGCTTTGCTGTAATGCACGAAGTGAGGATCCCAAGACGACCAATGCTCACGCCTGCATCAACAGGAAACAGCAGCAGCAGCAGCAGCAGCAGCAGCAGCAGCAGCGGGTTGATTACCATATTGACCGGGGTTGATAATGAGCTCGTGTTTGTGCTTGTTAAAGTGCTGCTTTGCTGTAATGCACAAAGTGAGGATCCCAGGATGACCAATGCTCACGCCTGCATCAACAGGCAACAGCAGCGGCAGCAGCAGCTCTTGGTTTGCTTGATAACCTGTATTGTTCCTGATGCACATATTAGTGCTCGCTGTAGTGCTGTTTTGCGGGATGGACGAAGTGAGAACCCCAGCCTGTGTATGATAAAAAAATGCTCGTGCTGAAAAGGGGTGAAACTGCTGCATCACAGCCCCTGCCTTGCGGCTGCATGCACTTGTATGAACACTGTGTTGCATCACAAAAAATATATATCGAATATCGTCCACTGGACGTCAGCTGCCCATAATAACCAGTGTATCATTGGTGGAGAGTATTGTCAGCAGCTTTGCAACGCTATAACAGTGCAAGCTATATATCATGTGTTCACTCTACTTTTGAACTGCTTCACATATATTACTGCATAAGCCCGACCTAGATGCCAAAACAGAGAGTGAGTGCTTGACAGGGTTTCATCTGGTCTTCCTTTGTTGGTTGCAATTGGTTTCTATTGGGTGTGGAGAGTACCATTCTAGATACTGAGGTATCCACTGTAACTTCTCTCTCTTCTACATTCTGTCACATTTCATACAATACATCAGCACTTGCAGTGACAGAAAACATGTAAAAGCTATTGTAGTATAACTGTTCAGATTCTGCTGCTTACTTGAGGCAGTACAGCCCCGCTGCCCCCATTGCGGGTTGTCTGAACACAGCGAGCTCTGATAGCACATCTTCAATCACTTGAGGCTCATCCTGCAGCAGCAGCAGCAGCAGCAGCAGCAGCAGCAGCAGCAGCAGCAGCAGCAGCAGCAGTAGGTTGTCGAGGCTTTGGTCTGATCACACCTTGAGTTGCTGATTGCCTGATAATATACATATATTATATATGTATATATATGTGACCAAAGAGGTCGACATCAGCAGCCGATGTAACTGTTTAAGCTTGCTGTGTCAGTGTTCAAAGTCGCTTTCAGCCCTTAGCAAGCAACCCTGAACTTACACATGTTATTTGCAGACCTCAAAGCAGCAAACAGCAAGCAGTAGATTGCAAACAGCACACCTGTAGATCTGAAGGCAGCTTGTCAATCAGTTGTGTGTAGCTCATGTCCGCCACGGCCAGCCAATGCAGCAGCAAAGTCCGACATCGGCTGCGCTGTGACTGTCCTGCAGTAGTCCGATCCCGCAGCAGCACGACGAGCAGGCGGAGTCCGGCTTCGAGTCCGACGCGGGTGTGAGGATCGTTCAGGGCTGACAACAACGAATGCGGCGACTGCGTACGTTCTGCCAGACCTGCATCAAATTACAAGCAGGGAACAGTATAAGCATGAATAAATGAGCCGCACTTGTGATGATACGTTACATGTGCGCATTATTTCAACAACAACTGCAGATGTTGGAGGGTTGGATGCCGTTGTTAAGAAATATATGCCATAACGTATACTGTACAGCCCCGCTCCGCTCTTGAGGACTGCAGAGTGTCAGCGGTCGCAACTAACAACCCTTCCGGGGCCAAGTAGGTGTTCATAATGCAGCCCGGAATGTGGCTCATGGATGCCTGTTTAAATCGTACAATGTGCTGAAGTTCGGCACATCATGATAGTGGTCAGAGAGAGTTGATGCGTACAGATCTTGATCCCCCAATCCCCCCCCCCCCTCGGGGCTGTACAGAGAAAAAACTCATGTTTTGGTCGCGGCAAATGCTTGCAACAAATTTTCTGTGGCTACCAAACACCCACAGCAGTTGGCAGGGTTGAAACTGTGTATGACTGCTTCCGTCTTATTGGTTGCTGGTCACTCAGTGTGAGCATCTTGAGAACAGTTCATGCTTTGGCTCATTGCTGCTGCCACAAGCATCGCATATCATTTAGTCCACACGTCGGCACCTGTTTTTTGTGATTTATGTAAGCTACCCACCAGCCATAGCTCTGTGGCCATTGGCCCCGCACCCCGTTTTAGAGGTGGACACAACACCTGTCATGACACTACCCACCGCAGTGGCTGTGATCACTGCCATATATGTATATACTTGCATTGAGGCGCAAACCCCAGGCGTAAGTCATTTACTGGGTGATATAAGGGAGTGCTTTTGGGCTTCTGGCCGTACCCGGTCCCTGCTGCTTGTTTTCTGCGGGCATGCAGATCTCTTTGTGGTTGGGTTGTGATGTTTTCCCCATCACAAGGGAATGTTGTTCACTTGCGGTTCATCATTCTTACTGGAAATGCGTGTAATGATGATAAGGGAGCACACATTTCAACTGGTGTAGCCCAGTCTTACAGCCAGAGAGCCCAGTCTTACAGCCAGAGAGCCCAGTCTTACAGCCAGAGAGCCCAGTCTTACAGCCAGAGAGCCCAGTCTTACAGCCAGAGAAGCAGAGCCCAGTCTTACAGCCAGAGCACGGTTCTGCACCAATTGCGCCTGGTTCCAAACCAGCACCACCACCACTACTGCTCCTCTGAGACGACCCTGGTGATTCACCCGCGTCATCCCAGAGGGGCAGTAGTGGTGCTGGTGCTGGTGTGACACAAGGTGCAAATCGGTCGCAGTTAATTAGCGTTGTCCTGGCTTTCATAGCTCTATATGTATGCAGTGTCTGGAATGACTGCAGTCCTCAGAGGCTGGCAGTTAAAGCATGGCTCAACAACTCAATAGCGGCAGTCGTGGCTAGACATGTGAATGTCATCGTTAGACAGCTCCGGCGACAGTTGCAGATAGACAGCGCCGGCGGCAGGATGTAAAAGATCCTTTGCCAATCCCGGGACACAGGGGAATTGCTGGTGTGCGGGCCCTCTAACCCATTTGAGACACGGCACCACCTCCGGCCAGTCACCAGAAGGTCGTTACACGACTATAACAACCAGCTGGCCGGGAACGCCCCGCACACGGATAACATTAAGCCTGAATGCTTAATCGTTGCAGATAGACAGAGACAGTCCATAGCTCGACAGGTGACAGTGCACATGCTGAAACCTGCTCAAGGATCAATATATACCAGTATCCAAATACTGCAGGCGTGCTCTGAATGCTGTGCAAGATGCCAGCCAACTCGACAATTGCAACTGGGCCTGTAATTTGCCTGATTCCTTCGTAAAATGAGTCATGTTGGACACTACATGGTACATGTGTTATTACCTGCTGCTTGTAACAACGGCAGTCCTCCGAATACTGCCAGCAGCAATGACACGGTGTCAGCTGGTGGTGCTGCTGCCAACCAGCATTGCAGCAGCAGCACATCTGGAACGTGGAGATAGTCCTTGTACTGCAGGCAGACAGCGGCAGCAGCAGCAGCAGCGCTTGATTGGCTGGTAACACCACCACCACCACCACCAGCCGCAGCAGCAGCAGCAGCGCTTGATTGGCTGGGACGCCGGAGCCAATTGAGAGGTACTGCTGTCGCTGTCAACAAGTACCGCAGCACCAGCACATTTGCACAATGCAGGTCTTTGCAGTGCAAACACACATACCAGCAGACAGCAGCAGCAGCAGCACATCTGGAGCATGGAGGTAGAGTTTGTACTGCAGACACCAGCAGCAGCAGCAGCATCCATTTTCAGGCTGATATGTCAGGAGACAAAACAAGATGTACTGCTGCCGCTGCAGCTGCTAATGTCAAACAGAATTGCAGCACCAGCACACTTGCAGAATGCAGAGGCCTTGTACCGCAAACACACATACCAGCAGCAGCAGCAGCAGCATTGCAGCAGCAGCACATCTGGATCGTGGAGGTAGTGTTTGTACTGCAGGCAGACAACAGCAGCAGCAGCAGCAGCAGCAGCAGCACGTCTGGAACGCCATGTCCCAAAGCAAGATACTTGTGACCATATGACACGCATTTTCAATGTAAAACCAACAAACAGTGGTTCAAACCAACTCACAGCTTTTGCTTTTGTCAGCCTTTTATGAATCGAACAATAGTGTATTACTTACGTGGTAGTACAAGGTGACAGCGCCAACGACGTCATCTCCGTTTCGCACCCACCAACGAGCTAGTACCTGCATAACATGAACACACAGCCGCATGGGTTACATAAAGTTACACCCCACATTGTGGACAGCCCACCCAGACTGGAGCACCACACCCCAAGACGGTGGACAGCACATCTTGAGCTAGATAGCCGCGGGTATATTTATTGTGTCAGGGATTGCAGGGGCAGAGGCATGCAGCGTAATGCAGTCATATGCATCCAAGTTTTGAGTGGTTGTTATCATAGCATTTGGCAATAAGAACGTTATGACGTAATTTTACGGTAGTGTGTTGGGGTATCATTGTCCTGGATGCTTAGCAACAAACTGTTAACATTTGTTACTATTGTTACTGTTGTTGTTAGTTTTGGTATATAACCAGCCTGACAAGCCGACAACACTGTAATCTGTGAACCGCAAATGTAGTTTAGGAATACCTCATTACCTGAACCAGCCAAGCCTGTTCTATTAGTACAGGGTATACCACTTGGGGCCAGTCTAAACCCCTCAACTGCTGCAGCACCTGCTGCTGCTGCTGCTGGTCCACTGCTGCTGCTGCTGCTGCCATGATGTTGCAGATTGCTTCAAAGCACCAAGCAACCATACGCTGCATCGGAATATGGATAGACACTGACACTTTGCCTTCTAACAACCCAGACCAGATCTGATCAAACCGCTGCAGATCGCTGCTGCTGCTGCTGCCAGCAGCAGCAGCGGTGCGTGACTGACCCCGATTTGCAGAAGTCGGGTCTACCACTACTGCTGCCAATATGCAGGATGTTATTAGATCAATTATGACAGCGGTGGCAGCAGCAGCAGCAGCATTCTGCATGGGCTGGATCGTTGACACAACCGATAAGATCTCAGCTGCCACTTGATCGGTTTTAGAGATCCAACTTGTCACGGAACTCATATTCCCCTCTTCCAGCAACAGCAGTCGCCGCTGCTGCTGCTGCTGCTGCTGGGCTTGCTGCTGCTGCTCCTGGCCATGCAGCTGCTGCAGAGCTTGCTGCTGCTGCTGCTGCTGCTGAGATTGAGGATGTCCAAGGTTGAGCAGACGGGTCTGCAGATCTGAGATCAGATCATCATACTGCTGCTGGTATGTGATCACCAGTGCCTGCAACTGACTGATGATGACTGCTGCTTTTTCTGACTGAACTTCTAGGAGAGTTGCCAAGGGCTGCTGCTGCTGCTGCTGCTGAGTGTGCTGCTGTATGACCTGCTGCAAAACAGTAGCATCATGCTTCAAGATGCTGATCTGTAACAACTGCTGGTACTTGTGAGTGACTACCGCTGTCAGATCTGTGCTGCTGCTGCTGCTGCCAGCTGCTGCCCCACCGGCAGCAGCTTTTGCAACTTGGGGTGCAAAAAACTTGTGAGTAACATCGTTAATAACACGCACCATGATCTGATCTGATCCTTCAGTAAAATAGTTATCTGCTATAACCTTGGATATCTCTTTCATATCATTCGACCAGGCTTGCGGATCTGTGGGTAGCTGATCTGATCTGTGCTGATCTTGCGTGATCTGATCTGATCTGGCAGGTCCCAGAAACCTTGGTATCTGCAGCTCAAAAGCCATCTTATGTAACTGCCAGTTGTACAGAGCCCTAAGGATAAATCTGCTACCAGCCATCAAACCCTGTATACCGAAATCATATTCATTGTAGGCATCGTCCATGTCGCTGTCGCTGCTGCCAGCAGCAGCAGCAGCAGCAGCAGGCCGCGACTCAGCTATGAACTGCTGCAACAGCTGCATCATCTGATCATTTGCAACTTTGCTACTGCTGCTGCTGCTGGCAGCAGAGTGGTTCTTGTAAGCTGCTACCACAGGATTTGTTGATTCTGCTTGGCGAGATCGCAGCTGCTGCTGCTGCTGCTGCTGAAGATCTACTGCTGCTGCTGCCGCTGCTGCTGCTGCATCTGCCAGCAGCAGCAGCACTTCTGTGTCCCCCGGCTTTGTCCGCTTGACAATCCCTCCAAACATCTGTAACATGCACCATTGCAAAACCCTGTTATATATGGTGGTATATGGTGGGTGCGAGACTTGCATTGATGATCAATAGCTATGCCTATCTCTGACATTGAAAATTCAGTGACATCCCCTGAAACTGTGTATTTGTTATAGGGCTTGAAACAGAGAATGCTCAGGTGGTTGTGTCTGCCGGTGCAGTTGCAGAAAGAAACCAATCTACAGTGTTGCGCAGCTGTACATTCCAGTTGAGTCAGATCCTCAACCCTCACAAAAGTGCCCATGCCGCGGACGAAGCTCGACACACGGCTAATATACACAGTCAAAACTGGATGTTTGACAAAGACAATAGAGAAAAAGAGAAGTTACAGTGGATACCTGACCATCTAGAATGGTACTCTCCACACCCAATAAGAAATTAATGGAAACGAACATAGGATCAGACCAGATGAAACCTTGTCAAGCACTCAGTCTCCGCTTTCGTGATAAACATGGAGCCAAAGCCGCAAGCACTGGCCGTCAACTGTCAAGTTGCTAACTCGGGACTGAGCAAGCAGCTTGACATTCAACGGCCAGAGTCTGCTGTTGTTCTGCAACTTGAAGTTACCTCCATCATTGGATTGGGTGTGATAGAACACTCTAAGTTTACGGTATAGGCCTCAAGAGTTAGGGTAGGTTTAGTGGTCATCACCATCATCATATGATATGCATGATGGCGATGACCACTAAGCCCTAGCCCCAATACTTGGGTTGCGTGTGATGGAACACATTCTGTCGAGTTTACGGTGGAGGCTTAGAAGTTGGGTTTAGGGTTTAGTGGTCCTCACCATCAGCATGATGGCGACGGTGACGATCACTAAACCCTAAACCCGGCTCTTAAGCCTCCATCAGCATGATGGCGATAACAACTAAGCCCTAACCCCAATACCTGGGTTGTGTGTGATAGAACATTCTGTCAAGTTTATGGTGGAGGCTTAAGAATCAGGGTCGGGGTCTAGTGGTTATCTCCTCCATTTGGGTGTTGGGTGATAGAACATTTCTCAGTGCTGCCGCAGCAAGTGTGACTGGCCCGGCAGACTTGGCAACATCACCAACACACGGCAAAGTGCAGATAACATGTGTGATATGTTATACTACGATAGTGTTCAGGTAGACAAAGAACACCATAACGTCATACTCGCACTGCAATGACTGGAAAGCCATGAACAGTTTCTGCTGGTTTTCTGTCATTTGCAAGGACGAGAAGAAACAAGCTCAGCCAACGGTGACGGCAGCAATGACTGGCCCGGTGGATTCGGGAACATTACCAATACACGGCAAAGTGCAGATAACAGACACAAAGTACTACCAAATTGTATGCAAGGAAATGTCATACTAGCATCATCATGGTTGGAAAGCCATAACGTGTTTCTGCTATCACAAGGGCCGAAAAGCAAAAACGAGTCACGTGCGTGAGCCAGTCAGTTGCGTGAGCCAGGACCAGTTTAAGTGTTGCTGCAGCCGTGACCTGCCCAATGGAATCAGCAATATCAACAACACATGATGAAGTGCAGATAGATGCAGGAAAACTACTACCGAAATGCATGCAATGAAGTGTTACACCATCACTGCAATGACTGGAAGGCCATGAAGTGTTGTTGCTATTGAAAAGTAAAAGCCAACAATGAGTTACCTCTGTCATAGCATGGGCCAGTACGATCTCCAGTGTTGCGGCAGCTGTAACCTGCCCAGTAGAAGCAGCAACATCACCAACACGCGGCGGCGAAGTGCAGATAACAAACAGAAGCGACTGTAGCCTGAGCGAGAGAGTGTGACACCAGCAACCAAGTGGCTGGAAAGCCGCAAGGTTTCAAGGTTTTGAAGGCTTTGCTGCTTAGAAATAATGGGAGGTTACCTCTGTCAAAGCATGAGCCAGCACGATCTCCAGCGTTGCGGCAGCAGTAGACTGCCCAGTAGAAGCAGCAACATCACCAACACACGGCATAGTGCGGATAAACAAAACAGAAACGACCAAATGGCTGGAAAGCCATAAGCTTTTAAGGTTTTCAAGATTTTGCTGCTTGAAAGTCACCTCTGTCACAGCGTGAGCCAGTACAATCTCCAGTGTTGCGGCAGCCGTAACCTGTCCAGTAGAATCAGCAACATCACCAAGAGCAATGCGCTTGAACGGCAGGACACCCTGCAGCAGCAGCAGCAGCAGCCGCGTTGGCGTAATTAACGAACTGACTCTGCTAATGTTCTACATGCATTAAACCACAGCAAATCCGTACATGCAAGCTTTTCTATATGTCTTACCTTATCCAAAATTTGACGCAACCTATTTATCTGGATGTGTGAGTTTTGTACAACGGTTGAAGTTGAGATGTGTGATCATTATAACAGATACTCATGTTATTCAGGAATTCAGAGAACACTACCAGACCCATCAATCAAGGCTCACAATGGTGATGCATGGGGCATTACACATCAGCAACTCCACACATGCCAGCTTTTGCATAGTTCCTTACCTCAATCAGAAGTGACCCAACCAGTTCATCAGGATGCCTGATCGGTGTTCACGGTTATCACTGAAACAACACATGGTGATTTGTATCATTAAACTGGTATGAAAATGACACAATGTGTTTGAATATCAAACTGAAGGTCACTCATTAGTCCCAGCAAGTGCTTCTTCAGCAACTCTCCATCACCCAGCAACCGCAGAGCAGCAAGTGCATGGCGTGCCAAAATGCCAATTAAGAGTCGAACTAAAACAAGCTTGCAACAGCTTTCTGACGGGAATCACATGTGGAAGAGTGTTGTGTCTGGAGAATTGTCTCTCTCACAATGTTGGCGCGTTAGTCACCTAAATTTTGCTCAGTAGTACTGACCTGAATTTCACTCAGCAGTCCCAGCAAGTGCTTCTTCAGCAACTCCTCATCACCCAGCAACCGCAGAGCAGCAAGTGAATGGCATGCCAAACTGCTAATCAAGAGTCTCAGGACAAGCTTGCAACAGCTTTCTGATGGCCAGCACATTTTGAAACATGCTACATCTGGTGCATAACAAGTACAGTAAGTATACATAGATCGCCAACCTGGATCTCGCTCAGCAGTCCCAGCAAGTGCTTCTTCAGCAACTCTTCATCACCCAGCAACCGCAGAGCAGCAGGTCTGTGGTGAACCACGGTGCTGACATCACACAATACACGCCTGCATACACAGATGATCAGCGGAGTGCTAGGGATCGTATGCGCTTTTTGCAATTCAGATGTCCACCACGTAGCGACTGCATGATTCCCGGCATGATACATGCACGGCAAGGCTGTTGCTTTTAGGCAATGCCCAGCAGCCGCAAGCAGCAGGTCTGTGCTAAAGCAGTGTGACACAGCACCAATGCAAAACATTTGTTGTTCCACGCATCGCTGCTGCTGCGGCTGCTGCCACTGCTGCCGCATGCATGTTGTGCCCAGTGGTTATGCTTATACATCGTAACTGCATGCAGCACATATGCTATTATACGGACACAAATGCTGACCATACACCCAACACGATGTAAGCACATTAGAGGAGCGACTTCCAGTCTGGATCTGACACAAACACGACTGAAATATGACAATTCTATATAATTGGTAGAAAAATATCATTAGAAGTTGTGATGAAGTATAGTTACTACCTGTATGCATTGATGTAGTTTCTGAACCTGTGTTTGTATCCATCATCAACATCCATCTCTGCTGCTGCTGCCGCTGCTGCTGACGGTGGCAGTCCTCTGTGGTGGGGTGTTATATGACGTGTTATCTTGACTGTTAGTGACGTGGCGGTTGACAGCAGGGTTTGAAGCAGGGACTGATGCTCCAAAAGCTTCATAGTGGTCTGCAGATAATGAAACAATGATGTGGTGATTGACAGTAGCAAGTGTTGAAACACGTCAAATCTAGCCAGAATGACAATATATGATGTTATAGGGAGGCTCTCATAGTATGGCGGTTAATCAACATATGTATGCCAAGAACCAACTATTTCATGCAAACAAGCCAAGGCCTGTTTGCATGGATAGTTGGTTCATGGCATATGTATGTTGCAGCCTTTACGTGGTTGACATACAGCCCTACAATTGTTGATAGGTTTGCATATTGCTTCTTTCTGATCCTTCAAATCTGATCACATGTGAGCGTGTTGTAACGTTACTGCTTTTTGAGCTTCTCCAAACGTTCCCTACTTCTTCAGTGCCTGCAAGCGAACTGTTTGCAGGGGATATGTATGCTTTATCAGAGAAAGAAGTTATAGTGGACACCTCACCATCTAGAATGGTACTCTCCACACGCAGTAGGAAACCGTTTAAAACCAACAAAGGATCAGACCAGATGAAACCCTGTCAAGCAGTCAGTCTCTGTTTTTGCTTTTATGTCCGGCTTATGCAGCCGGATGCGCACATTTGGAAATATATGTAGCTAAATGGTGCCATCTAAGGTGTTTCTGGTATCTACACAGTACATTATTAAGGCAGGGACGCCGGATGCCATCTAGCATTGAGTGTGTTTCAATAGGGAAGGAAGGTGGTGTTTATGATGTGGCTGCCCAAAGTTGGCTGATCAAATCCCCCTGGCCGCACAATCAGGAATTTGCCAGGGACGTGTATATCTATACTGCAGTCCAGTACACGGCATAGGCCGCCAACACCATGGAATACTACTTTGACAAATTGTAGATCCTGTGCTGCTGGGGGCAGCGCTCTGGGGATTCAGAGCACTGTAGAAGCAGGTACAGAAGCATACACTGGGTGGCGGCCCCTTGCATTATAAATGCATACTGATAGTATACAGCACTTTGCTTGGCACTCTCTGTTGCATGAGCTATACTTCACTGGTGTC
This sequence comes from Coelastrella sp. UTEX B 3026, assembly GCA_002588565.1. Classification (NCBI taxonomy): domain Eukaryota; kingdom Viridiplantae; phylum Chlorophyta; class Chlorophyceae; order Sphaeropleales; family Scenedesmaceae; genus Coelastrella; species Coelastrella sp. UTEX B 3026. The sequence continues at coordinate 7,019 of NSMO01014478.1, read as the reverse complement.
AGCACTACAAGAATAACATGTACTAACACGTTATAATGTGTCATAAAGCTTTGACAACAGATTTACCTCCTCTGCATTGAAGAGTTGTACAGTGAGTCTGTCCAGAGCTCCTGACAATGCATCCGCTGCCACGTCATCATCTGTTACTCCCACCAAATGTAACAAGTTGTCATAACAGTCCAGCATGTGCACTGTGACATCGTACTTGAACTGCCCATCATACAGTAACAGAAGTAACACTGTTACAAATTCTGTTAGTAACGATCCCTTGGGATCGTAGGGGCCCGGGATCATGGTTGGCAGCAGCAGCAGCAGCCGTCTGAGTAAGCAGCCCCGCTGATTAGTAATCCTGCATGGTTGATTAGTCATGATCAGATCTGATGACAGCTGGTTGACTAATCCATGGCAGATCTGCCATAACTGCTGCTGCTGCTGCTGCTCTAGATCTGTCCCGCTGCTGCTGCTGCTGCTGCCATCCCGTGCTGCTGCTGCTGCCAGTTGTTCATGTGGCAGCAGCAGTATATCACATGCGATGCTTCTAATCCGAGAGACCTTCAGCAGCGGCTGCAACCACTGCAGTATACCAACTGCTTTCTGCACCATCGCTGCTGCTGCTGCTGGGTTGGCAGCAGCAGCTGCTGCTGTCGCCGGTGGTGTTGCTGCTCCTGCTGCTGCTGCTGCTGGCACTGGTGGAAGCCCTAGGGTTTGCCAATCATCATGCCCAGGGACCCCTGCTGCTGCTGCTGCTGCTGCTGCTGCTGCTGCTGCTGGCCCTGGAAGGCCTGTTTTGGACAATGCTGCAGGATACAAGACACCGCAAACAGCATGAATCTCGCAAGTGCAATCCTGAGCAATAGCTGTAGCAAGTATATAGAAATTCCGTGTGGCAAACCGAACAGCAGTGCTGCTGGCAGTCAGACTGCGGCAGCTGCTGCTGCTGCTGCTGCTGCTGCTAGCTTTTCATTGATAAGGAGAACATGCCTGACAAATCGATCAGCAGAAAACACAAAGCATGCATACTTGTTAGCACTGTCAGCAGTGCTGATGGTGGTTAACAACAGCTTGTGAGCACTGCTGCCATTGCTGAGCTAGCCAGACTACTGCTGCTGCTGCTAGCTTTTCAGTCAAAGATATTGCCAGTCAATGGATTAGCAGAAAGAATATGCATGTAGTATATTAACAATAATGGAGTCTCACCTTCTGCAATGAGCATGACTCTCACGAGTGCAATCCTGAGCAATGCCTGCGATATGCCTGTGAGTCTAGAAGCCGGGTGGCAATTCTGGCACCACTGTGCTGGCAGTCAACAGTTATTTTATCAGTATTATTACCAAAAATACATCAGAAAATTGGCCCAAATACATTTGAAAGCTGACGGTTTGTTTGCGCGCTTCCCCACGCTAAATCTCACCTTCTGCAATGAGCATAACTCTCACAAGTGCAATCCTGAGCAAGGGCTGAATCAGAGTCTGGAAGTCGCGTGGTAACTCTGGCAGCAGCGCTGATGGCAGCAGTGGACTGTGGGCTGGACAACAACCTGCAACAGCAACAGCAGCAGCAGCAGCAGCGGTGTTTGTGTGGCAGCCAGGTAAGAACAGAGAAGAGAGAGAGAGAACTTAGATAAAAACAAAGTCAGTATTCTCAAGAGCTCAAGAGCTTGAGATTTAGATAGATAGATACACCCAGCAACGGCTGCTGGTGGTGTTTATGTACATCTTTGTGATGCCGGTTTAGGGTTAAACCTCCGGTTTGGGTTTACCCTAAACCCATGTTTGCTGGATACCAAGGAAGCCATGTTATTGGGCTACTTCTTAATGGTTTTACTGACCTTAAGTTCGGCAAAAAAACAAAAAACTAAGCGTTTTACGATTCCTAGGGTAAACCTAAACCCTAAGCCTAAACCTAAAACCTGGGTGTTTGTTTAGCATCTTTGTGATGCCGGTGTAGGTTATCTTCATAACAATATGAACATTGAACTTGGAAAGAAGGGAACAGCCAGCCTGGAAGCAGCTGGCTGTGGGCTGGAGTACAGAGTGTGCCGTTGGCAGCAGCAGCAACCAGAACCTAAACCAATACTGTGAATAAGGTGTGTGACAGTGGCTGCAATGCATGTAGACTCATTGCATGATGATACATTCAATCTCAATTCAAGTCATTGTGGTTTATTCACTCCTACCTTCTGCTTTCCACGAGGATACATCACCACAGTCACAGCAACCACCAGCACCAGACCTGCACAGCAGCAGCAGCAGCACCAGCAGCAGCAGCAGCAGCAGCAGCAGCAGCAGCAGAACGGCTGTACTGAAGATCAAGGACTATGGTTGATGGTTATGAAAGTCTATCGATGGCAGTGGCCCAAACTGAACCTAGCACCGTGTTGATGACAAACTAGATCAACCATGTTGCTCATGTCCATTCGCCCTCAAAGCATGCGTCACAGACAGCTGAATTTCTACTTACTGTGCGGACACCCTGATTCCTGAAGCTTAAACTGGACGGACCGTATCGTCCCGGTTTTAGTAAACCCCAGACACCAAATCCTACACTGGACGGATTGTTTTATCCCAAACCCCAAACCCTAAGCTGGGCGGATCGTTTCATCCCAAACCCTAAACCCTAAACTGGGCGGACCGTTTCATCCCAAACCCTAAACCCTAAACTGGGCAGATCGTTTCATCCCAAACCCTGAACTGGGCGGATCGTTTCATCCCAAACCCTGAACCCTCGACTGGGCGGATCGTTCAATCATCATTATTAGAGGCATTTTCCTACTCCTGATACGCTGATCACTTACACAAACAAAACAGAACTGCTGAACTGCTGCTGCCACGTTTACTGCAGCTGAAGTGATGCCAACTGTATACACTGATTATCACGGCTGCTGCTGCTGCTGCTGCCACTGCTACTTTGCTCACTTTGCACTGCAAGAATCATGTCATGTAACTAGCCATGTACCTATACATCATGTCACCGTATTCCTCGTATCTGCGTTCTATGTTGGCTGTTTATTGGCCGCACAGACTATCTCTGGTGCCACACCCCGCAATAAACTGTATTCCCACCTGCAGCTAGTCTGAAGTGTAACACAACACTAGCAATGAGTCTCTCCGACCCGGCTCCGGCCCGGTTTGCTGGTTTGCTAGCTGTGACGATCACACTAGTAAAGGACAATCGTACATGAGCGACAACTAGCCATGTACCTATACATCATGTCACCGTATTGCTCGTATCTGCCAGCCTTGAGAATGGTGAGCTGTTGCTGACAGCACACCCTTACAGTCGCTGCTGCTGGTGATGTGAACACACCATGAGACTTGCTGCTGCTGCTGCTGCTGCTGCTGACAGCACAACCTGACAGTTGCTGCTGCTGATGCGGCTTACTGCGAGTTTGCACATGTATATCCGGTAGCGCCTAATGTCCAAACCGCAGTGCAAGGGCCATTGCTGCTGCTGCTGCTGCTGCTACTGCTGCTACTGCTGCCATTGCTGCTGAGGTCACTGCACCAGCTCTGAAAGCCCAATGCTCTTGTGACAGAGTCACCCTATACATCAAGTAATCATGTTGCTACAGCCCGCCTGCTCTGAAGACAAATCCATCGGGATGCTGATACAGAGTTTTTACAGCAGCAGCTGCTGCTGCTGCTAATGCTGCAATCGCTTCCATTAAATAGTTTTAGTCGTCCCTAGCAAAACCAAAACCACATACCTGTACATTATGTAATCATGTTGCTCGTGTCCGCCCGCCTTGAAGCACGCCACACAAACCGCTGAACTGCTGCTGACAGCGCATGTCTTACATCTGTAAGCGATAGCGCCTGATGTCCACACCGCAGTGCAGGGACCATTGCTGCTGGCGGCCTGCAGCTGTGGCAGCAGATCTGACAAACTGCTGCTGCTGCTGCTGCTGCTGCTGGCAGCAGCGGCTAGTAGGTGTTCACATGCCTGCGTTTATCAAGAGCAGAAGTTGTGTAATTAGCAATGTGTTTCACATATGCTCCACACAATAACAACTCCACAACCCATTGCGAACAACGTTTGCATGGGTTGCTTATAAAGCTGACCACATGCAGATGCAGAATTTAATCACGCAGAACGTGCATTATTGACTGGATAACATGTATAGGACTTTACAGTAGGTTTGCGGAGTCGATGTTACATACAGCTGTTGTTGGTGCGGCCTTAGGACTGCTGTGTGCGATACAACAGCTGCTGCATGTACATGCTGCTGGATTGGGAGTTTAGTGCATTTCCTAAGCTGTGCAACGCCGCTGCTTGTTATCACGGCTGCCTCTCGCACCATCTGCTGTGTGCTTTGGTAGTAAACTGAATATTACAGCATACACAACAGAAAAAGGTCTGTGGGGACACGATAGCAGTACTGACTGACTGCTGCTTGGATCGGCTGCACCGCTCTGGCTAGGCACTTGCATCCGCGTGGCGAGCTCGATAAATTCGCAACATACTTAGGCATCCTATGGCCGCTGGAAACCGCCCAAGGCTGGCGAGATGCGCTCACCTTGAGACATCCGAGGGGATCCCTTAACCACTCCTGGAGGTTTGGCACATGCAACGCCTCGCTCGCCATTTCGGGCACTTAAAACGTTTGTCGCAATACTTGGTATACTACATGACCGGGCTACGCTGGTCGAGCCCGGCTACGTCCTTCGGCAGCACTAGTCAGTACAGCATCCATCATCTTTCGCGACCGAGTGCGTAAATGACAGCAGGGAGGCAGCTGTAAGGGTGTGAAAAGTCATCCAGCAATAGCACAAACGTGTTAAAGTCAATGGTGTAGCAAGTACGGCTCTGGCAGAGCGGGTTGAAGAGCACCAAACCCTGCCTGTTGAGTGACGCGGCTGTATTACAGTACCGGTAGCTGTCAGGCAGATACGCATATATGTCACTGCAATCATCATTACACGCAAATCCCGTAGGAATGCGGAACAACAAGCGTACACAACATCTTTGTGAAGGGTGAACCATACTAGCCCATACCACAAAGAGATCCAATCACCAACCATGACTTACGTCGTGGCACGACACCGGGTGTGTCTGCAAGTCACGATCCAAGCATATGCTGCTCCCTGCTTGTGTGGGTCACATCAGCTGTGTGCGCATTCAGCTGCATAATCTGGACATAAACCAGGCAAGAGAGAGCTGATCGAAGGTTGTTGCAGTGTTATGCAATTTGACTGTGAAACAATGACAGGGGCCCAGCTTGCTTGTTGGTGAAGAGTGCTTGCTCCACCCGATATGTATCTTGACGAGGCCAGATGGCGTGACATGCCCTGGTTGCTGCAGGACCCAGCAATGACAGCGTAAGAAGAACAAGAATTACCCTTTCCGGCCGCAAGGCCTTTGGGACGTACTTGGCGGCTCAGCCACACTGACACACCAAGATTAGACCGCCAGAGGCTCCGGGGCGCCTTCAAGGACAGCATAAAGGTTGTTGCTGTACCAGCAACAACACAAGACTCTGTTGTGACAGTGACAAAACTCTGTTGTATGGGGTGACGTGCTTTTCACAAGTGGCACTGCAGCTTTGCCAGCGCATCTATCTTGTTGCATTGGCTCCATTACTTTTATTAGTGGTTATTCAGTCAGGTTATTTGAATTCAAAAGCCATTACTTTTGCGACTGACAATGAAGTTACGACTGGCAATGGTAGCACGATTGACAATGACTGACAAAGTTTTTCCAAATGAAATATCTAAGCAACTGACACTGATGACTAATGATGAGTGAAAATGATTGTCAACTGACAAAGAAATGATTACAGCATTTGCTCGGAAGCAACCAGCTTCAATCTGCTGTAATCAATGACAGAGCTGCGAAGTTTAGCTCACGCAACATGGTATGCAAAGCAAACTGCTGTATAACACATGCAAGCTGCATTGAGCGGTGGTTGAAACTTCTGTCACTGCTTCTGTGCAAACGAACTCGTTCTGCTGACAGACCCTCTGCATTAGAGCCTCAAGACCTGTGCTGCTTGTGCACACAGGAACTGTCTGTCCAGACAGTGCCTTACTGCTCTGAAGTTTGCGTCAGCTCATGCAACATGACTTGCCAAGCAAACTGCTCCATCACTGCCGTGGAGCTTAGCTCATTACTGCTGAGGTGGACACCGTTCAAGTTGATGTGCCATTCAGCAGCCAGCTGCCACACCACAGAGCTGAGCTGTGCTACAATCGCAGTTAACATCTGCCGTCGACCCCTTATCCTGATCAAATAGCAGCCAGCAACCTGACCGAGCTCCCTCGTTACTTTGGAGCGAGTACCACTCGAGCGAGCAGGCCCTGCAAGCCCTCAGTAGAAGGTAGGACAGAGTGTAAAAGAGACTGAGCCAATGCAAACGAGATAGATGCGCTGGCAAGAGCTGTCGTGCCATGCATGGGGTGTACACAGCAGAACAGAGTGTACACAGCAGAACAGATACTTAGGGGCCATCAGCAGGCAAAGCACGCCATGGTCACAAGATTTGAGATGCTAGCAACAGCGGCACGCATCACTTAATGCCAGAAGTGAAGTGCAGGCGCCATCCAAGGGAGCTGCTGGCAGCATGCTCATGAGTATCAGAGTCAGCTGGCGTCGATGTGCGTCCAGCCGCATTTGTTGACCAGCGCATGGGCACGGATCTCCTGCCAGAAGACCTGTAATAGCGTGGCACAGTGCGCTGAGCGCTCGCGCGGGGCCCAGAGGGCTGGGTCCCAGGCTGCCTGTTACTTTTCAGAAATGGCTGACAGTCTTGCTCATACCGTTCCACTTAAATTACATAATCCAGGGAGGAGGTCTGTGGCATGGTGCATACCTCTGTTTGCTATAGGTTGCAGCAAGACCATCATTGATCGTTGCCCACTGCCGACTGAAACTCACTGTCCCGTGCCTATTACAGCATATCAGCTTTTTCGTTACCTTAATCATAAACATAGAAGATTTGCAGCCGAGGGCCGGAGTGTGAAGCCCATATAGCGTTGCACAGCAGTTCATCAGCTGGTCCGCACCATGGCTGCGGTAAGCCT
>NSMO01014477.1:0-21479 GCA_002588565.1 Coelastrella sp. UTEX B 3026 | reverse complement strand
GACAGGAAGCCGAAGCATGAAGATTCACATTGCTTCACCACTTGATAGCACAGTCGTGCACGATGATGCTAGATAGCTATTGTCCACGCAGGTAGTCCATGAATAGTGCTGCGGATCCGCATCCGCGTTATGCGGGTGTCATTCCACGTGGAACCTCGAGCGGTTTCTGGTCGCCCCTGTTCCGCTCGCTCAATGCCCTGCTTAAATCCAGCATATTAGACGAATACGTTCGCCTAATCTTGCTCATTTCAGTTGCAATCCTAGGGGACATACAACACTGTTGAATGTCTGCTGGTGTCTCACCAGGCTACATGCAAGCTCTGGGTGGACGGCAACAACACCTGCACATGGAGGCCGACCTGCCAGCAACCCGTCAACAAAAACTTTGGATGCCAGAGCAGCACAGATGTGTGCTGCCTGGAAAGCACAACAGCAACATTCAGCTCAGGGCAGGTGAAGAACTGCACAGCGCAGCAAGGTATGGATGTTGAACATTGTCAGGCTGAGGTGTGCATGTCCATCCAGCTGGGGCCACTTTTTCTTTTTTTTGGGGGGGGGGTAACTCTGATGTGTCCTGATCACCTCATTGAACAGCTTGCCAGTTATTGTCAGCGCATCTACTTGCAGCATCGCCGGTCTCTGGAGTACAAGGGATCTTCAAGCAGCAACTGGTGCTAGCCTGCAGAGTAGGGCCCTGTTTGAAGCCTGGGTTGACGCCGGGGCTGGGAATGTTGCAGGTTTCATAATGCTGTGATCCAACTGGATCTTTTCAAGGATTTGTTGGTGCGATGGGCATTAGGGTGACAAGAGCTCAGCAAAACTACGAGTAATGTCCAACACAGACAAGTTGTCTGTTGTAATCTGCTGCACAGGTGCTGGTGGCAGGGCCTGTAAGGTTGATAGGCAGTGCTACTTGCTTCGGGACCCTTGCACAAGCAAAACCACCCCCTGGGACTGCCTGGCCGATGTGACTTGTCAGTTCACAGCGTCAGCTAACTCAAGATTGGGAGGCGTCTGCAACACGCTGCGCCAGTCTGACCCATGTGTGGGGCTATCTGCAGCCGCATGCAATGCTACAGCAATATGTGCTTTGGCAGATAGGTATGTGTGGCTTGCTTACACGCTGATGGCACTGCTGTAGCTCAGAAAGTGTTGCTAAACAATGAGATTGGCTGCATGAGGTTCTGACAAACAGGCTAGACATGCACAGAGCTGCTGATACGGGCTCAGAATGCTGTGTTTCTGTCACAGGTAAAGTTTTCATGGGTCTCAGCAGCATGACCAACCGTATTGGTTTTCACAGGCCAGCTTCTCTGGCATTATGTGCTCACCCTCACCCTTGAAAAGCTCTGAGCACCTGCTGTGTGGCATCCGGCACCCTGTATATGGCCTATAGTGGCTGTGCAAGAGTGTATTGGTGATGTGCAATGTATGTCAAGATTAGCTGCTGCTGTGTTGTTTGGCTGTCTTCAGGTGTGTGAGTGACAGATGCAGCGATCCAACAGACACCTGCTGTGCTCTCAGCGGCAAAGACGCAGCCTGCCGTGCAGAGCCCACATGCCTGGTGACCCCTACCTGCTTACCCGCCACAGACGAGTGCATCATGTACAGCAATGCAACGTTGTGCCAAGCCGCAAGCTTCTGCCGGTGGCAGCCAATGCAAATGTCAAACTGCTCCCAGGCTGGCAACTTCACCGGGGGTAACAATACAGCGAATGGTACTAAAAACGGTACAAGCAGTGATGCTGCTGCTGTGATCAACTGCACTGCGGAGGTCCCGCCACCGTCCGCTCCCTCGCCGACGTCAGCTACCGGGGACAATAAACCTACGTATGCAGGGCCTCCGACAGGTGTCTGCATCATGGATGTCTCAAAGCACCCATGCAGTGCAGCTAATGACCAACAGACGTGCTTGGGCTTGCTGGATGCTGTAAGCAGGCTCAGATGCTATTCACAGGTGGGTTTGGGCAGTTGAGGACAGGATATTGGCAGTCAAGGCCACCAGGCAGGTTTAGGTTGCACCTACACAATGCAGGTTGCAGCTGTCACCTGTGCTCTGCATGTCACAGAGTGACGCTGTATGTTGAGACAATGCTGGTTTACTCTGTGTTAGCTTATCCACAGGTTTGCAGTCTGGCAAGTCCCATGCTGCCAAAGACCTCCTGACCCTTGGAGCACACAGTCTTGCAGCATAGCCACTTCTGAGATAGTACTCAGGTTGTATCCTCACACTGCTTGCATTCTGGTGGCGAGCCCTCCAGACTCACCTGTACAGCTGTTACTCTTCACCTTCCTGCAGGGCAATTGTATCAGTCTGTGCAGCAGATGTGCTGACTGCCTCAATGATGTTAGCACAACACTGAGCACTGCTTTGGCTCAACTGGTTGGACCCGCAGCCACGGACTCCAACAAGGTGTCACAGGTGTTCAGCAGTACATGTGCACAGAAGGGACTTGACACAGCTGTGTGTGATCGTATCACAGCTGCTGTGGCATTCAGCCCCCAGGGCAACTTGGCAAGACGGCCAGGTGGGGGTATAGGAACATAATTTCTTTCGTTTGAACGCTGATCTAAACCCTCTGTGCTCAGGTGTTTATGTTTGAACATGCTTGTGCCTGACTCCGTCAAAGATATCAGTCACTCTAACAGGCAAAAACAGGCAATCGAGCAAAGATGATGGCACAGTGCACGTCCTCCGGATCTGCAGCTGTTGGCAGTACCTTGGATAACATTGCCCAGCAAGCCCTGTATCTGCATAAGAATGGCTGGAATGCCTGACCATGATTGTCTTTTCTAGAGAAAACCACTTGGCGAACAAAGCGAATACTTCACGTCCTGCAAAGCTACAGGAGCTTGACTACTCTTGTCCGACAAACTCTGTGTGTGATCAAGACTGGCTGCATTGGATAGCCATCACAAAGCACTTGTCAACTGCTATGCTACAGGAATGGTATGCAGTCTTGCCGGCCAATGCCCGGCCGGGTGCACCATACCAGTGAAGAATGCAACTGGAGCAGTAGTCAGGCAGAACCTGGACTTGTGTACAGACACTGGGACAGCAGCGGGGACACCTGTACCTCCGGTTGTAAACGACAGTGCTCGGTGCATGGCAGACAGTGACTGCACTGGGGGAGCTTGGTGTGATCTGGGAGCAGCGCAAACTCAGGTGAGTGTGGCAACACTTCACGGTCAGGAACTGCGGGTAAACCACCTCCTGAGGAAGCATGGGCAAAGGTGCTGGGGGCACAGTAACAAACTGGATGGTTTGACCCAGCACGCCAAGTGGTTGGAGGCATGTTGTTCATAGAGAACGTATGACAAACAGCTAGTTCAAAACACATATCCCGTCTGCAGCATGAACTAGCTGGTGCGATGCTGATGGCGGCTGAACTGTGACAGCAACAAAACTTGTGGGTCCCTTTTCCAGCTGTGCTCACCCCAGTGTCTCGGAATCGCCTGACAATAACAACAGCAGAGAGTTTTCCAGTCTCTTGTGCTGATGTGCAATGATACCCATGTTACACTGACCACAGCTGTTGCGGTGTTATACATTCTAGGTCTGCCGGTGCGTGGCCGGTAAAGATGTTTGCAACCTGATGGGTATCTGCAACAGAGACCTTTGCCCCCGGCTAACTGAGCTGACCTCGATCAACAAGGACCTCACAATCTGCACCAACAACACAGACTGCAACTCTTCAGCAGGCCTAGTCTGCATGCCCAAGGCCTTCAAAACATACACTTGCAGCAACTCGGTGGTGACCCCGACACCACATACTGGCTACTGTGCTGAAGCTGCACCTGGGCTGCAAGCCGCTAAGCTTGATGACACTGCTGCAAGCATTACGGTGAGCAGCAAGATATCATATCAGGCCTTGGACCCCACAGGTGTTGTATGTTTTTCCTTGTGGGGTTGGTTTGGGTATTTAGCGTTGATGTGTGAAAAGTCTTAGAGGCTCCTGAGCAAGTCTGGTGTCTACTTAGAAAGGGTCAGAGGCACTTTGTCAGGCTGCTACAGATGTTCTTTCTGGACTGCCAACACAGTGCAAACCAGTGCTGCTAGACTTATTCTTGCGTTCCAAAGCTGCAGTATTGATAATGGTACTGTGTGTTTGCATGCTTGTGTTGCAGGTGTCTCTAAGCGCTCCTGCAGCTGCTTTTGTCACCGATTGTGGAGCCATATTCACCAGTCGCACTGTAACAAAGCTGGGCAAGAATGCCATATGCGCTGCAGCTGCTCAGAAGCAGATGACTATACTATTACAGGTATGAGCATGTGAATGTCTCTTGGATGTTACCAGCCAATGATTTGCTGTAGCCACACGGCCATCGACTTCTCGCCCAATGTTTCCGAACCAGAACCCCAGTGCACAATGGTGCCGTATCGTGGGTTCAGCATGTTGCGGGTTGTGCAGCAATGCGGGTGAGCTTATGCTTTGAGCAGCGTAATTGGGCGCATGGCCAGGGTCAATACAAATTATTACAGCAGATACATTGCAGTGACATGTGGAGTCCGTCTGGCGAGCAGCCTGCTGCTTTGCTGTTGCTGGTAATGGAGTGTGTTTTCAAATCCTATTGTTCTTTTGGGTTTTTTTTCTGCCTTTGCTGTGTGCATGGTTGTGTCTTGATGATTGCCAATGCCAGCGGTAAACTGACTGTGCTGAATGTCATGTGGCTGCAGAGTGCCCCAAGCTTGGCCTGGGGAGCAGACAAATTGGAGCTGCAGCAGAATCAGACAACGCTCGTCACCAGTGTTGGTGCAAGGTATGGCAGCACCCTGTTTGGTTGTGAGCTATTATTCACCAACACTGTGCGTTGATATCGGCAGCAACCATTATCCTGTACTGGAGCGTCATACTCTGCACATAGCAGTTGGATAGGTCGATACATCTGTTGACATCACAACTTGACTCAGACCCAGGACATTGGCATGTCCAATATTTGCCGACCCAAAACGCCCTATCTCCCCCCCGGGTAGTTGCAGGGCCTGCCTGGGGTAGTTGCATCCGCATGATTGTTGGTTATCAGTTCGTCATGGACACCTGTCGCCAAACCCTGTCTCCTTGTCATGTCTGTTGCGCACTGCTTCCAGGCGCTTCGTAGGGAACTCAACGTCCGTTTCCGGCTGCACGAATTGCCCTGCACCAGCAGCAGTCCTGCAGGGCCCTAAGCTGGTCACCAAGCCATGTGTTGGCACCGACCCCACAGACTTTGGAGCTGTGTACTTTGACGCGTCAGGATCACAGGGCACAGCTGCTGCGCCAATTACCAGCGTGCTTTGGGAGCTGGCGAGTGGCACTAGTGCTAACATCTCAGCCGCATTGGCAAGACTGGCAACTAAGACTGATGTCAGGTAGGGTAACAACTTGTTGTCAGGTAGGGTGACACTGTTGAACAGTGTTTACGTGTATGTAGGCTATTCAGCAACCACAACAGTTCTGCCATCGGGCCCGAGCCCAACTTTCAAGAAAGGATCAGCATCGGATACAATCAAACCACTTAAGTGGTTCCTTCAGCATTCCGGCGTATCAAACTTCGTAAACATGCAGCTGCATGCCTGACATCCAAGGCCCACAACAATATACGCCATGTGCTGCCTCCCAAAACACGTGAGCTTTCATGCCCAGAGCACCTGCCGGTGCAGCCTCCTCATTACACCTAGCAAGTTTGGTAGCCATCCAATTCTGCGGCCGTAGATCTGCCACTTTGCCCATTGCTAGCACTTGACACAAACAGTGTTGGGGGCTGGCGATGAAGGTTGCAAGTCGTTCCAGCGTACAGTGTAAAGATCAAAATGTAACACTCGTGTGCTGCAGGGATAAAATGATCCTCAAGCTGGATGGCACCATCCTATCCACCACAGACGCCGGTGACTACACCCTCGCCGTCACTGTAACAAACTCACTTGATCAGAACAGCTTTGCCGTCGCTCAGTTCACAGTGGCAGATGCCGGCGCCAAACCCAGCATAACAGTGTTTGCGCCTGGAAATGATGCAACTGGTGCCGTGTCCGTGCGACCCTCTAAGGGTCTGAAGCTGCACTCCAAGCTGCAGCTTGATAGCGTTTGCAAGGGCAGCCCCAGCAAAGTGAGTAACAAACCGCTTGGGCAGATAGCTACATGTACACCTACACATATTTGACAATCCAGGCCGTCGACAGCTACCTTAGTGCAGTGACCGCACCGTGTGTTTGGGATGGTGATTGCATTCACAGACCCGCTTTCTAAAATTTTAAAATTTTAGGAGACTGGTGGATGGTCACGTCAATCTCACTGATAGTTCCATGAATCCTCAGCAGCCACAGCATGGGGATGCTGATTGCGGTGTAGACTCTGATTGATGACACATGTGAAGCTGGCGGTCAGTTTACTGCTGGTCAGTCTGTATCATAAGGTGGCCACCTGCGACTGTATCGTGGAGCCAACTGCTTATACTTTTTCACATGAAACAGACGTGCTGCTGTCTGGTAGCTCAGCACAGCTGGTTGTGTGTTGCTGTAGGTCAATTATAGGTGGTCATGCACAGCAGCTGATGGGAGCGCTTGCACCCTGCCAGCTGAGGCTGCTGCGTTCAAGCAGCTCATGCTGGACCCTGCAGACCTGGTTGGCCTCAAGCTGGATGTGGATTACACATTCACACTGACAGCTGGCTTTACAGGCAGTGCTGCAACATCAACTGCAAGCATGGTGGGTGTTGGGCCTGGGTGGAAGTTGTTGTGATTGGGGGGGTGAGGGTTGCAGGGACAACAAGGCGGTCCCAGGAATCTAAAACAAGCAACCAGGCAAACAGTAGCCACTATCATGTAACTTACTGTGAGTGACGTGCTTGGGTGTTGGTGTAACACAGATAAGCCACAATGCCCTAGGCATGCTGATGGGTTGCAGCTTCTGCTGCAGCTTGCATGGCCTGTTTGACATGCCAGAGCTATGCAATTCCAGCATTCTTACACTTACCTGATGCTGACACACCTTCCCAATTCCCACCTGAGTAGTCACCCCTGCATTGTTTCAGCAATCCAGGGGGGACTACTCAGGTGGGAATTGGTAAGGTGTGTCAGCACCAGGGCTGTAAGAATGCTGCAACTGCATAGCTCTGAAACAGGTATGACATGTTTTGCCAGATGGCAGTGGTGATGATGCAGTTCTGTATGGTGTGCCCTTTTCAAACTTGCACAGGTTGTGCGCTTTGCTCGCTCGCCATTGAGAGCTATACTGAATGGCCCCATGGGTGATATTCCACTCAAGAATTTCACAGTGGATGCCAGCAAGAGCAGCGACCCTGACAGCCCCACAGCCAGCCTGAAGTATGACTTTGCTTGCTCACCACAACCATGCTTTACAGAAGTGACATACACAGGTCAGGAGTTGTTTGATTCTTGTATGATACCTTGTAACCAGTCTCAGTCACAACATACACATGCATTGCTAGTGATGCTGTGACTCTCCAAGCTTTGCTCGGCCTGATATCATTTGTATTGCTTCAGAACTTACGTGCCAGCAGTTGTACAGGCTCAAGTGCCTGCTTGTTCCAGTATCGCCTGCAGGGCTAGCCTAACCCTAGGCCAGTAGTTTCCTGATGTAGACGGAATGGGATGCATTGCTTACTTGTCGCCTGTCCTTGTGTTGATTGGACCTGATGGCTTGTTGTAGGTGCATTGCCTGAGGTATGTGTGTGTGCTCTACAGGGTTGAGAGCAAAGCAAAGTGCCTGGACCATTGATGCATCCAAGCTGGCCACCATCAACCAGGAGTACACAATCACAGCCACTGTGTCTGGCACTGCAACAGGTGAGACAGATGGTCACTTGATCTGGGCGATTCCCAAACTGCAATCCAGACACTTTAGAGTGATTGACTGGTGCGGTTGAAACAATGATTGACTCGATTTGATGTGCTTTAGACATGATGCTTTTGATGAACCCCTTGCTATGACCGTCTGCAGCGGGCCCCGCACCGGATGCCACACAATGCACAAAGTTATAATCTTGCTGACTGTATTCTCCGTCGCATTGTACACAGGTGACACCCGCCAAGCCACAGCTAGTCTAACAGTAACCCCCCGACCCGGCAATCCCCCTACCGGCACTGTAACCAGATTCTGCGGCTATGACGCAACTGGCAACGCGCTGGCGTGTGCCGCCAGGCACAATCCTACACAGAACATGGTGGTTGCCTTACAGCTGAACCCTGGGTTTGAAGCTGCTTCCGTTCAGTGGTCTGTGAGTGGGGACAACCCACAGCAGCTGGTGGAGGGCGTCAATGCTCAGGGTGTCAAGAGCAAGACACTGACAGGTACAGTGGTGCTATGATAGGGTGTGGGGTGTACCGTTCTGGGTGATGAGGTGGTGAACGTAAGCTTCGTCACCATCTCTCTCCCTCTCCTCAGTACTTGGGCAGATCCCATAACAGGGAGATACAGTAGATATTATGTTTATACACTCGTATCTTACTTCCCTAGTACACAACAAACAACCAGGATCCATACCAGGCGACAACCAAACCTCGGACCATCACAACATGGTCCCAACAAGCAGCGCAGACAGGCCTCTTCGTCTTCAATGTCTGAACAACTGATATTGGCACATGCTCTGGCTCTGTGCTCTTCTTGGGAGCATCAACATCCAGTACCTGGCGTTGTGCCTCGTTGATGTTCAGTTGCGCATAAACGTGCACCCTGCCTTCTACCTGCTGTTGCAGTGTTCCCGTCTGTTTTCCCGGCTACCGGTTCAGTCAAGCTACAAGCCATTATGAAGATGCCCGGCGTCAATGGCACAGCAAACATTGCAGTGCCGCTCAACAATCCGCCCAGCTGCCCGCAGCCCCCCTGCTTTTTCACAGATGTGAACAGCACGGTGTTCCCGGCCTATACTTTTGTTGGGACTGCTAGTGGGTGGCAGGATGCAGATGGTGATGTACTGACGTATGAGTTTGGTCAGGTAGGTATTACCATACTTTCAGCATGCTGCACATCATGCTGTCCGAGGGATGAGTCCCTTGGTTTACCATCTGGGATGGTACTTTCCATCGGTGATTGGAACACGTCAGCATGCCATCAGGAAGGGTGGAAAGGCAGCTCCATTTATATCGTTAAATGCTGTCTCTGTATGCTGTTGCAACTGCCAATGTGTTCGATTGTATACGAGGTTCTGGCGTACAGAGACTGACCTGTGCATGTTTAGCACGCATAACCCATCAGCCAGTCCCGTATACATTGCTTCTACATTCTGAAGCACTTCACCGGGCTGATAAGGCCACTGAGCAGAGCTTGTGTTGTTTCCCACCAGGTTGCGGATGGTACGTATACATCACAAGCGAGTGGACCAGGCACAACATATGTCTTCAAGGTAGGGTCTCAGGGGTTCACCCCGGTCACACCAAGCATGGGCTTGTTCTTGCTGACCAACCCAGCTGAGCTTGGGGCGAACACAACAGTGAATGGAATGACACAATCTGGCTGTTTTGAACAATGCCTGGCTTCACTGGTTTGGCAGCCCACACAACCTGTCTGATTGTTGGGGACACCTACCGGGCTCAGCTTGCACTTGTTTGAATCAACCACCATGTGCAAAGGCCCTCGGAAGAAGTGTGCTATGTTGTTTGTACCTGTTCCAGCTTTTCGATGCAAACTCTGCTTTCATCGGGTGTGGAGAGTGCCATTGATCATGGTGGGGTTATACGCTGTGGCCTCCCTCTGTTGCGATAATTGGCAGCAACATGTTGGGGGTTTCTGCCGGCTGTCACACAGGGCTTCCAGCCAGGCACTTACCAGCTATATTCATGTGCCATAGACGCCAGCGGAGCACGCACCTGTGCCACCACGGGCATTCAAGTGTTGCAGCCCGTCAGCACAACAGCAGAGCAGAAGACTGCTCTGGTTGAGGCATCTGTGGGCAAGATAGATGTGGAGCAACTGGCAAGCACAGGTAACGCCAGGGCAGGACCCTACTGAGAGCTAAAGCAATGTGGTGCAGGTTCAAACAGCTGACTGCATAGGCTTGCATCACAAGTCAGCATGATGCGTCTTCCTCCTTCCACTATTACTTATGCGTATGTGTACCTGCGCGAGCTGTGGGGGAGCGGTTCCTGCGCCATCCCCCACACCCCAGTGGCCGTCCATAGTTGGGACACAAGGGACATTGTGCACAGCCAATGACAACCCAGGCGGATGTAATGTTCCAAAAGCTCTCGCTCCCCTGCTCCCTGTCGGTGTCACTGATGTTCAATTCGGTCAAAAGTGTCAACTCTGCAGAGTGACCACCCAACATGACGCGAGCAGTGCAAGTACAGGTCGAAGCAAGTGCCCAGCAAATGCCTGCATATCAGCACTCAGCACAATGAGTGTTGTACCCTGTTCACTGTCTACTGCGATCTCTGTTGGGTCTGTTCCCCCAAATTTCATAACATGCTTAGGTTGTTCAAGGGTTCAGCTGTTTTTAGATAGAGATTACACACGTTGTCCACATGAAGCAGCACTTCCAATGCTTATAAACAGTACTTTTGATTAATTTGTATAGCTGCATGCATGTTCTGCCATTAAACCTTGCAGGTGATGTTGGTGCAGTGACAGATGCTATGCAAGAGTTTGCATCTTTAGCAGCATATATTGCCACGACCACCACTACCAATGCCAGCACAGGTAGCGGACCAACCACAGCACCAGCTATCAATCCAAACATGACTCAGAAGCAGAACGGGCTGCTCAATGCACTGGTTGCTGTCATGAACAACAAGGACCCAGCGGCCATGAGCAACAGCATGAATGCCGCGGACAAGGTGTCTGATGCGCTGCCCAAGGGCTTGTCTGCTCAGGCGGGGAGCAGCTTGATCTCTGTTGCTGAGGGCTTCGTAGCGGCAAGTGCTGATGCAAGTGATGTCAATGACAACCAGGTGATTGCCCTGCATGTGTTGGCCGTGTTATGTTATGTGGCAAAGGGCAGCACCACACTCACCTGAGGTGATGGTCAGCGGTCAACAACAACAATACCTTGGTATACGCGCGGCTGCCAGTTACATGAAAGGACAAAGCAGATGCAAATTAGCCGAATAATAGCCTGCACTCATGTGCTATGGCAAACGCCTTTGGAGGCTTGCAGTGTCACAGCTGTCAACACAAGGAAGCTCTCTAAGGCATGGCTTTGTTGCACTGGTTTGTCTCCTTGCCACACAACAGCAGCACTTTTCATACCGCCAGCTGTAACACATACAGTTCAACATATACAGCGGTATGTACTGCTATAGAAGAGAGTGGTTGCAGTTGGTAAAGATAGATCTGAAATCCTGTATTGTGGCACACGCCTTCACAACCAACCTCGTCATGTCTGCATCGCAGGTCAAAACTGCCACTAAGCTGCTTTCAAAGGGCACCAGCGCCGCCAACTCCAAACAGACGTCAGGGACCAAAAGCCGCCGGCGCGCCCTTCTAGCCACGGCTACGACCGATCCTGCAGTGTACATCCGCCTGACGGACACCCTGTCAGGCCTTATCAACCTCATGTCAGCAACAACACCGGTCGGGGGCACCAGAACGGCTGGTTCCGGCGACATCTGCATGTCAGTATCACGAGGGAATGCTGCGGCCGGTGACTTGGATGGCAAACAGGTCGCTCTGGATTGCGCTGCTCCTGCCGATGTTGCCGGCATGCTCGGGGCTGGTGGTGTCGCCGAGGGTCGCCGAGGCCGGAGCATGCTTGTATCAGCCCCGGGAGTGCCAACAGTAACAATGCCTGAGGGCTTTGGATCAGCTTGTGCTGCTGATGAGATGTGCAGCAAGAGCAGCAGCACCACCGTGAGTCAGACGTATGAGGCTGATCCTGGACAGACTCTGGGGACAGTCAAAGGCTGGCCGGATGCAAGTCTGCTTGCTGGAACTCAGAATGGTACAGAGTTGACAGCTATCTCAGGTATGGCTATGGCTTTGGTGCTATGGCCGTGGTGCAGGCAATGGCTTGTTGTGGTGATTGTTGTGCTGTGTGGCTGTTCCCCTGTTTGCCCGGATGGCTGCAGTTGACGACACGTACACGTGTCAAAGAGTTTGCAGTTGTTATTGATATAGAGTTTTCATTACATTAACAACCTTTTAGGCAGATTTGTGAATAAACCCGAGTATCTGTCTGGTCAGTGCTTTTGCAGCGCAAGGGTAGTAACCCAGTCTGTGCTTGTGACTACTTACAGTTGCCCTTTTCATGCTGTTATCCTGCAGCATCAAATGGCCAGCAACAAATGCAACCAATGTTGGCAGCTACAAGCAAGGAGCTGCAACTCCTCACTCTGTTGAGTTCATGGTGCCAACTGATTGACTTGTTGCTGCTACTGCAGGTGTCTTAACCCTTGAATCTGACACCAAGAGCTCAGGTCCAATCTGCAGCAACAGCACATGTAATGCAACCTTGGGACTCCCAGTTGCCAATTACAACAGCTCTCTGGACACAGCATGTCTAAGACTTGATCCCCTGACAGGCGACAGCTCAGCACAGCTGCAAGCCAGCACCATCGATGTTGCTCTATTGCCTGGGAGTGTTACTAACAGCAAAGTGACATGTACCAGCAGCGCCTGGGGCAAAGTGCTTGCAGTCCAGTATAAGGCTGCAGTTCTAGCTGCAGTTGTTGACAATACAACAGCAGCAAGCCCCTCGCCGGCGCCTGCGGGCCCTGTTGCGCCAGCTACGAACTCTACAAGTGCAGGTTATGACAACAGCACACTGGATGCAAAGGAGGCTGGAGAGCCCATCGCCTTCACATTCACGTGAGATACTACTGACTTGCTTGTGGTAACCCGTGAGGCATTGCATTTAAATATACAAGTGTACACTTGCTGTATCGTCCTGGTCAGTGTGGTAAGCCTGCTTCATTAGTGAGCGCGTAACCACCTGCATTAGAAGCGGGGGCCATGTTCGCAGAAGTCATCTCAGCGGGTACACACTGCATTGGCCTGTCAAAATCCCACCACTTGGGCTATGCCATGCATACAGACTGCTCATCAATGCACTACAACATGCTGGCTTTTGCTGCAAATTTTGCGACTACTTGCAGGTTTGCCAACTATGATTACAACAAAATGTTCAAATCTGGTGATACTGTCAACACAACCGCGGTAGATGCATTCAAGCAGGCCGTGAAAGAGTCATTCTTGTCTGGTGTTGCTCAGAACACCAAGATGGATGTCAAGACAGCCGACAACAAGTTGCAGCTCAACAGAGTGAACGTGTTGGACGTGAAGCCAGGTAGGATGGGGCTCCATGGATGTCTAAAGCAGTCAACAAACAGGCAGCATTCAGATATGGTTCTTAACACCCCAACATGTGTAGTCTTTGTCCTGTTACCATGCTTTTGTGACCTGGCAGTTTGAGCAAAGGGATTGCAGGCTTGCAGCATGTATGTGGCCTGTGGCATTGCCATATTGCAAAACATGCTGCTAATGCAGCAGGTGTGCTTGTGTTGCTGCTTAATGCTGTGACGTGCTGTGGCCTTTCCTGCAGGTTCTGTTATAACGGATCTGGAGTTCATTCCTCCTGCTACCGTGTCTACCACCGACCTCAACAGCTTCAAATCAACAGTAACCACCAACTCAGCTGGCTTCTTCAGCAGCCCAAGCTTCACTCAGGCGTACGGTACTCCCCAAGTTACTGGCACAGAATCTATCTCAAAGAATGATTCAGGCACCGACACCAACCACAAAGCCATCGGTGTGGGAGTAGGTGTGGGAGTTGGGGTACCACTGTTGTTGGCTGCACTGCTGGCGTTCTTTATCCACAGGAGGAGGTCGAGTCAGATGATTGTGGCGGGGGCTGAAACAGGAGATGGGCATGCACTTGCTGGTGGTGGTCATCGATCACACATGATTTGAGTCAGCCAATAAAACACCATCTGCCATGGGTCAGTGTGAGAACAACACAATAGTTCGCACATGAAAATCAGGGAAGAAAGAGACATGGCTGGAGCACAATTGTTTGCTAGAGATACATTTTTGAATGCTGACGTTTGCCTTGACCAATTTGATGATGTTCTTAGCTGATTGATTAAAGCGATCCAACCAGTGTGGGGGGTACCAACAGGGTTGATTGTATTGTTTTTTCATCATGTTATCAAGTTGCCGACGGTCCCACCAAGAGTTGTATGTAGCACAGCGCCACAGCTCAGTAGTGGGTGATCATGCGACAGTATCACAGTTGCCCTGGCGAAACCCATTGAGAAAGACCTTTCATCCTTCATCTGACTCCCATCCATTTACTCATCTGTGACTGGCCAAATGCAAAGTTGGCATGAAGAAGAGTAGTTGCTGTTTAGTTGATGCTGGGCCTGTTGAATATGTGAAATTGCTTCATCTGGCTAATGCATGTCAAAGAGTGGTTAGAGTTATGTTGCCGGTCCCCGCCATTTGGCCTAACCGTTAGGGGAACGCCTGTTGCTGTTCAATTCGCTTTTGCTTGCAATGTGTTGGCAATTCCTTCCATCCTGTTGCATTTGTCTGAAGACGCATGTGTACTTTGCCTGAATCATACATCTTCTATACATTCATTCTACCGAAGGCGATCCAATTCTGAGTTCAAGATCATGTGTTTTGAGGCCGTCGATTCCTCAACATCACCAGGGGATTATGTCATTTCTTGTGGGTCTCAAAACGTCTAACAGCACAGTGGACTATCGTAACATGCTATGATAGTAAAGTGCTAGCAGGTGTTGGCTCAGCTGCATTGTACATTATGGATGCCTGCTTGCAGCAAAGCGGTTTTGTGCTCTTAGAAAAGTTGGAGCTATTCCTGGCCAGCAGCAGCTGCTCTATCTTGCTTTCTGATGTGCTCTTAGTGGTGTCCTGCAGCGTCTCCTTGGTGAACCCAAGGCAGCAGTTCGCAATTGATTTATTTATTGTAAACTATCGTATCCTGCAAGCCTACAGAGTCATGAAGACGTCTACAAATCATAGACGTCTTCCGAAGATAGTATCAGATTGTGGGCATTATCATGGAGAAGACTAAAGGACAGAACGTCTCAAGTGCTGGCAGACCCCAACTTCTGCAATATAGTCGCAGGCTCGATTCGGCGTCTCTTGATGCGAGCACACTCACCAGAACTTCTCAATTACTTTTCAGTCGGGAGCTGTCAGAATCAGCGCAGTGGGATTGGGGTTACTAACCTGCAGGCTGCAGGATCGCAAGGGGCTTTACAACTCAATCAACTTATGCCCTGCTTGCAATTGGAGTCTCTGCCGCTTGCAAGTGCAGGAAGGCACCTGCAGCAGGTGTAGTGAACTAGGATCGGGTGGTCTGCTCCTGCAGTTGTGCTACGTTATCAGACTGCTGCACTACCTGCTGGTGGCTTTGGATGTCGCACAGAGGGTGCTGGGCTTTGTGCAATATGACCTCAAGTGTGTAAATGGCAGCAGCCAGCTGCTTGGGTGGTGCTGATCGATGCAGCTGCTTGCATTTACATTAGTGTGTTCCTTGATACACTGCTGCAACACACTGCTCTCTTGCTTTTGAACTGTTGCTTGGTGCACTCAAAGGTTTGAAGAATTTCGTTATGTGACAGCCTGACGGACATTGTCAGCAATGGCAAAGATGGTACCTGCTGACCTCACAACCCTATCACACCTGCAGTTAGGACAGTGTGACCTGCAGGTTGGACAATTAGAGAGAGAGAGAAGTTACAGTGGATACCTCACCATCTAGAATGGTACTCTCCACACCCAATAGGAAACCGATTGCAACCAACAAAGGATAAGACCAGATGAAACCCTGTTAAGCACTCGCTCTCTGTTTCGCTTTTACAATGTGATGGAGCATTGGTCTTGCAGTGTTGATCCAGACATCAGCAAGAAGCGTGTGCTGATCGATGGCATCCCTCAGTTCAAGCTGTTTGGCTTTGGTACAGCAATTATATACCCAGGTTCAAGGCTGATCGTTTGAGTTGAACCAGCTGACTTGCTACTGCGCTTCTCTTGCAAACCTGTTGGGCGGAAGGTTGTGACAGCTGGTTGATTGCTGTAGATAACAGCTTTAGGTTGCAGAATGCTGTCAGGTCCTTCCGACGCACAAACATCTGTTCTGCAAAGTACCAGCAGACCATCGCATTAGCTACACCACCAGCACCACTAGTGGAAGACGATGTGTGTGCAGATGGTGCAGCTGCAGGTCACACCCTGTGCGGAGATCAGCGGCTGATGCTCCTCGCTCGCTGTGGGTGAGCTCAGACACGTTCACCAATGGTGCTAGTGCTCCCACTGGCTTTGCATTCGGCAGCGCTACTTGCAAAATTTTTGTCCCCGGGTTTGTCGCAGCCCCAGTGCATTGCTTTGCAGCTGCAAGCGCTGATGAGGCCTCCTGGGGCGGCAATGCAAGCTTGCTGTTCAACAGACCATGAAGCTGGTTTATAGTGTGGACCTCCGTGTGTACTGGCAGACATGTGTTTTCAAGCGATGCATCTGCAACAGCAGCTGCCGGCCAGCACAGTGCAGCAACAGTCTCTCACTGACTAATACCCGACTACACCACAGCGACGTGTGTCGTGATGCTGGCCCTGTCAGTGCACCGCATGCTGCCTGCCTTTGAAGTCTGGGAGTTCAGCTCACGCAACATAGAAGTCCAAGCAAACTGCTGTAGCTACATGCAAGGGCCCGCTACGCGATGTATGCTTCCACTCCTGCTTCTCTCATATGCTTCGTCTTTTTTTTGCAGGAGTACACAGGAAACGCCAAGACGGCCACAAATCTGGGCAGGCTCGGTCATTGATGGCCGTTCTTCTTCTTCTTCTTCTTCTTCTTCTTCTTCTTCTTCTTCTTCTTCTTCTTTCGATGGCCGTGCGGTGGCAGAAATAGGCACAGCATGGGCATGAAGTGGAAGATGATCAGCTCTAATGATATCCTCGCACATCCAGGCTACAAAATAACCACAGGATCCACATACTTCGTGTATGCTGTTTGTGGTAGGCAGCAGGAGCAGATGCGATGCTAAGCAACACATACAGCGCATCTATCTTGTTGCATGGGTCAGTCACTTTTACATACAGACGCGGGTGTAGCCTCAGCTGTTAGCTTAGAACTGAAGGGCTGACAGCCAGTGTCATGTAACTAGCAAAACCCCTCAGGCAGAAGCCTGAGGTACATCTTGTTGTGGCTCCTGCTTTGGCGGTACAACCAAGCGTCAGCGGAGGTTGTTCGTGGCTGGAAAGGTTTTGAGTCCATTATCTGTGACAGTGGGCCTCAATGAACCAACAGCAAGGGCGCCAAGATGCTGCTGCGCGGCATCATGGCCCACAAGCACCCATCGGTGCAGCCCACGAGGAGTTTGCTTCTGCGCACAGTAAAGTTGAAAAACTATTAGGTTACATATGTAGAGCCGTAGACACGAACATGGTTGTGAGCAAGCTACAAGCTGTTCTCGAACTTGGAGAGTCTTTCACGCTAGTGGCGCGCAACGCACGCGAGCAGCTACCACAACCCGAGTTCTGTAAACTGCTGAACCTGCATGCACGCGCTGCCGCGAATGCGAGTGCCTTGATTCTGCAAGACACTCAAGATTATTACGGCCTTGTGCTCGACCAAGGCGCCGGAGATGTGGTCGGCAGGCTTTTCAAGAACGTGGCGCTACTGATCAGATCTGAGAGCCAGGACAAAGTGGCGGACGATGATGGGAGCGAGCTGGTCTGGTCCGCAGTAGACAGTTCAGGCAAGCTGCAGTCAGCAACTAATTGAGAGTACGCGGCTGAGCCAATCCACGGCAGTCCAGATATATGTTTTGCTCTGAATACTACGCCTGATGCGCTGACATATTGCAGATTTTCATCATCAACATTTGCCAGCCAGGGGTCCAATGTGGCATACCAGCATGATCCCTTAAGCCACAGACTCTTGAGCTTGTCATTGTGTATTGGAAGATGCATTCTTGGAGGTCACATAGCAGAGTATGTGAGCGCAGCTGCCTGGTATGCTTTGTGCTTGCAGGTCTGCTTCCAGTTTTGCAGCGCTTGACCCAGGCAGTACAGCCCACCCTACAACAGCTGATAGCAGCAGCACCCCAGACACAACAGAAACACACACGCAAGGCCAGGCAGCAGCAGCAGCTGCTGCTTTCAACGCAGAAGCAGCACATACTGCGATGTTGTGTGGCAGCAGAGCTGGTGGATGACTTGCTGGCTGTCTGGGAATGTCTACTGCAGCCTACTAGCTCATGGTGGACTACCAGCGAGGCTTTGGTTACTGCACTCCCTGCCGTCATTGGCCTGGCTGGTTCTGCGTGGCCGAGCCTTGCCACAATCTTTGACAGCTGTGTCAAGGACAGCGTTAATACGCTCACAGTCGTAGAGCGCACAGCTGTTGCAGCCTTCACAGCCGCGCTTTTGTCTATTCCTGGCTCGGGCCTTGCAGCAGCAGCAGGGGCCGCAATTACAATCCACAGCGGGGCCGGTTTCTGTTCAAGGCTGCCACCACTGCAGAGCACAGAGTGCTGCATCCCAACTTTGGACCAGCTGCGAGCTGTTCTGCTAGCGGACAAGCTGCAGGAGCTACTGCTGCAGTTGCTGGCTTACCAAGTGAGCGCGCTGCATGCTGCACATAAGGGGCGGTCAGCAACCCTCAGAAAATGCACACTACTGGCGGATGCTGCGGCTTATAGGTCTGACAGGACATGGGAAGGGCATGAGAAGTTGCCAGACCCCAACAGCTACATTGTGCCTGCACATCACACAAGCCTGGTCCATGCAGTAGGGCTTGGGTTTCCAGGGCATAGCAATCAGGAGAGCTCTGTTCCAGGTGCTGCAAAAAAAAGTGTGGCAGTAACAGTAAAAGCCCTGAGAGAAGTCATCCTGCAGCGCGCCACAGCAGCACAGTCTCAGAGTAGCAGCGGCAGCAGCAGCGGTAGCAGCGGCAGCAGCAGCTGTAGCAGCAGTAGCATCAATGCCTCCAATCAGCAGGGTCAGCAGCGGACTGCACAGCAGCAACCTGGTGTACTGCAGCAGCACCTCGTGGCACCAGCTGTCAAGGTGTTGATTGAGATAATGTTGCTGCTGCCATCAGGGGATGTGGCACTGCAAGCCCAGATTGCAGAGCTCATCATGCTGCTGCTGCATGCTGGGTATGCACAAGGGGCAGCGGCAGCAGCACCGGCAACAGGCCCCTGGCCTGAGCTTCCTGCAGCAGTAGCAGCAGGGTTGCTGCAGCCTGTGGTATCACAACTCGCACGAGCAGTCATCTGCTGCTTGCTGCAAACGGAGCCCAAGCAGCAGCAGCAGCAGCAGCAGCATGACTGTCACCAGCAGCAGCAGCACTGTCACCAGCAGCAGCAGCAGGACAGCCAGCGGCAGCCGCAGCAGCAAAAGGCACAGACTGGATTGTCGCTGCAGCAGGACAGGCAGCAGCTAATGCTGGAACAGGATGGCCAGCAGCAGCAGCAACAGGAGCAGCAACAGGAACTGGGCTTCTCCAAACTCGAGGGCGCTCGCTTGGCTCTTCTGCACCACTATGGAAGCTTGCTCATCACTGTCTGTCAATCAGGTAGGCGGCCACCGACAGCACACACAGCGGTCATGGCAGCATCAGCACACTGCTGGCAGCCATGAAGCTGGCATTGTCCTCGACCTTGTTTGTCTACTGCTACGCTGTCAGCTATGTCAGATCCTTGATGAATCACATGTGGTCTTGTCGTTGTGCCGCTTGCAGTTGAGCCCAAACACATTGCTGCTGCTCTACTGTCAGCAGACAGAGCCGATCCGATCGTGTCACTCGTAGCTATGGAAGCGGTAATCAGGGCCCAGGCCTGCCACCTAATACCAGCAGTGTGGAAGCAGCAGCAGCAGCAGGGTTGCCTCAGTCACAGCAGCAAGTTTCTACTTGGGCTGGTTTGTCGCCCTCTCAATCAGGCTCCGTTGCTGCTGCTGCCGTTTGTACGTGATGTCATTGAGGCTGTGATGATGTTTGCAATGCCAGAGAATCTGGAGGAGCGTCAGAACGATATTGATCATGTGGGCGCATCCTTGTATATCTATAAGCTTGCAGTCACTGCCCTGAAGGTCAGCCAGCTAGCAACAGCAGCAGCAGAGCAGCAGTCAGCCCTTGCAGCAGACTCGGTGGCGATTGACTGCTCCACTCCTGACAGCGCTGTTGCTGCTGCTGCTGCTGTCTATGTTGAGAGGGAATCAGCAGTTGCTTGTCAGTGCACAGAGATTGTTACAGTAGTATGTGATATAGGAGCCATTCGGTGTTCTTCTGTACAAGGCAGCAAGGCTAGCCACAGAGGTGCCAGCGGTGTCAAGAGTAATATGGGGATGTTTCCACTGGTGTTGCTCGGAAGAGCGGCGCACATATGGGGCAACATGTCTCAAGCACTAATATCCGCAGGCGTAACAGAGACAGATGCAGCAAGGCATTCGGCAGTCGTCTGGGCACGCAATGTCTGTAGTCTGATCATAGATCCAGCGCTTGCAGCACTCAAGGCAGCAGCAGCCACCGTAGCAGCATGTGATGGGAGCCAACAGACACAGCAGCAGCAACACCGGGGTAGTTGGCCAGGCATAGAGAGACTTGAGGAGTTGATACAGCATCTTCTATCACTGCAGCAACTCCTTCAGGAGTTCCTCTTGGTAGGAACACCTGTGGCAGATGAACGGTTATGTTCGACTGCTGCTGCTGCCACTGCTGCCAGTGCAAGTGAAATGGTGGTGGGGGTCCCATCACAATCTCCAACAGCTTTGTCTGGCGACCACGGCCCACAGGGGCCGCAAGCCCCCAATGAAAAATCTGTGTTGGAGATGCTCCAGGTCTTGACTCAGACTCTACAGCAGTTCAGTTCAGCTGTCTTAGCTGAGTTCCCCGTGCAGTACTGCTGCAACAATCCAGCCTGCCTCAACTTGTCTAAGTTGAGTGAGCACCAGCTGGTGTGTGGCAAGGGCTGCATCTGTGCTGGGTGTGAGGTGGCGAGGTACTGCAGCAGGGAATGTCAAAGGCAACACTGGCAACAGCACAAGCCAGTGTGCAGGAGGTTGCGTCCCTCAAGCTGCAGTGGTTAGGACCGGGGTTGTAAGAACTAGGAAGCAGGCGACCCCAGACTATCCATGCATAGTCTTACCTGAGATGGGGCGCGGGGCCTAAGGCCATAGAGCTATGGCTGGAGGGTAGCTTATACATAGTGTCACCCGAGGCAGTGTGGGCATGCCATGATGCGGTGTTACATGCTATGCTGTTTAGCACAATGTTGATGGACATTCAGTGTCAACCATCACCACGCTCAGCACCCATTTGTTGCTTTGAAACACTTCCAATCGCAGATCTATTGTACATCATCACCGAGTGGCCATGGATTTCAAAGCGCGCGAAGAGTCAGGGGTCTGAAGTTTGGATAATATTGCTCATGCAACATAGTATGCCAACTGCTAACAAACCTTCAACCTTGATTACACTGTAATTCATACAACCGTAACGCTACCTTGCAACAAGAATACACCACCAAACTTCAGACGTGATACCGCAGTCAGCGTACTGCCCTGAAGTGAAAATCTG